>CM054063.1:43936219-44019253 GCA_028641055.1 Alopecurus myosuroides | reverse complement strand
TTATTTAGCGCATTTGTTTTGAACAACTTAAGGCGCCAGAGAAGCCAATTTTATTCAGCTCATGTGCAGAGTACAGCGTTCAGTACAAAGTTCTAAAATTGTTGTATAGTAGAAATAACAGGAGAAACTGCCATTCCATGAGCTGAACAAGTGCAACCATAGGATTTAGAGCATCTCTAAGAGACACTTCAAAATCTGAACCCGCAAACACCGGATGCAGATTACTGAAAACTTGTTTGCTGACCGAGTTTAGTCGTGCGCATGTGCAATTGAAAATGCAAATTCATATTTTCAAACTACGCGGGAGTTTCATCTCCCAGTTCATCATTTACATAGAGGGAATACTCCAGATTTACTCACCGGAGCTCGCTCGCAAACGAAATTTAAGCTATACTACGTGGACCTAACCCTAACTGACCGAAATCGGCTCACCGGAGCTCGCAGGGTGCGGCCGCGCTGTCGCCGGAGTGCTTCTCACTCCTCCACCGAGTCGTCGTCGACGTAGATGACGACAACTTTGCCCTTGTCATGCGGCTTGGAGGCCTCCTGCTCGCGGTGGAGGCGATCCTGCTCGAACAGCAGCTGGTCGATGTCGACCTCACGGCGGTGGCGCTGGGCGTCGTCTTGGCAATCCTCCTCGTAGCGCGCCGCCACTGCGCAAGTCAGCGTGGCGAGGACCTCGTCGGGGATGAAGTACTCGCGGGTCACCGAGCCCTCGAACGGGGCCGGATCGTAGACCTCGAAGCCATCCTCGTCCACGGCGACCTTGCGTGCCTGCGCCGGAGTTTGCGTCGATGGGCCTGAGTAGGAGAAGGCCCGACTATCGAAGGAGATCCCCTCCGGGAACTGTGGAGGCGCCACGGGCGCGCGGGGGGAGGGGGGCGGGGAGGGGGGGGAGGCGGCCGAAGACCGTGGAGGAGGTCGAACTCCTCCGTCTCCCGCCGCAACAGCTTAGCTAGCACCGGGAGCCCCCTCTCCGTCCGTTTATGGGAGGAGCGCTTCCGCGCGGCGTCGGCGGCGGCGCACCGCCGATGCTCTACCTACAAGGTCCGCCGGAGGGCGTCCATTGTGGCGGTGGGGGCGTCAAACGATGACTGGAGCGAGAAACGGGGAGTGACCAGCGGTGAGAAATGTGGAGAATTGCAGGTAGGGTTCGGCGGCAGGGGGGGAGGGGGTTCTTCCCGCATTTCGGCGTCCAAACCGATTAAATAGTGTCCGCGGATGGACATTTGCGGAGGTCTCTAAAACGTTTGCAGGCCGGACCGTGATTACGGTTTCTAATCTGCGTAGTAAACTGGACTCTCTCGCAAACTCGCCGGGATTTTGCAGTTCCGGCGGTGTCTCTTAGAGATGCTCTTAGGTATTGCCTAAGAACCTGCTTAGCACAGTTGTGAGGCAGTCCATTAAGATCCCTATTGATATGGAAAATCTGAATTGGGGAAGCAGAGGTGGCTAAAACGCAGAAGCAGCTTGGGATTTCGATGCCTCGATCATGAGTTTGCACTCCTCTCCTGCAAGTTCAGTCCACAAAAACACTCTTATTTAGTTCATCTCTGATTCACCTAACTCCTAGAACTACGAGCAAAAGGCAAGAACGTGAAAAATATAAGATTCTGGTGTTATACGCATTTTAAAAGATATTTCCAAGATGTTACAATCAATTTCTTTCTTCTTTTGGTATGAAATGTACCGCTGAAGATTTGTTGCGAGAATTTCATGGGGATTACGATCTTACAAATGAAAACTTTGGATGATTGAAACTGTCGATTTTTTTTTCCCATGTGGTTTATTTGATTTGCAGGATAGGATCTGTTTTTTTTTTACCTTGGATTTGCAAGAAGATTTTTCATCCACTCAAACTACTTGAAAATAATACCTCGTTTTGCGACATTGATACAGATGGAATTCTTTGCAATCTTATGTTTCGCTTACTCCTATGTTTCTCGAAATCCTACTAATCAGCAATTCTTAGGCTGGTGCCAACCGGGGCGAGGAGGCGGGGCGAGAGCGCGCTTACCGCCCGTGGCGGGGCGATAGCAGGCGAGGAGGGAGGCGAGAAGGCCCGCCCGGGCGCCAGCCAGCTCGCCCGGCGAGATGGGGCTATAACGCGGCCTACCGCCCGCGCTAGCGAGGCGATAGCGCCCGCGACGGGCGAGAGTGAGGGGCGAGAGCGGGCGAGGCGTTGGCGGGCTGAGGCGATAGCGAGGGGCGAGAGCGGGTAGCCGTTGCGGGGTGGCCGTTGCGCAACGGCTAGCTGACGTGGCGCCCCCCCATTGGTCCACGTCAGCTAGCCGTTGGGGGGAGCGTGGCTGGCTGGAAAAAATCAAAAAAAAAAAAAATTCACCCAATTTTCCATCTCCAATCCTATAAATACCCCCCCATATCCATCCCTTCTCTTCACACCATTCCCCTCTTCTCTTTCTCTCTTCTCTCAAACCATCTCCGCCATGTCGGGTTGGACTCCAGATATCACCTCGTTCACGGAACTCTTGCAGTCCGACGGGTCACAACCTGCTCACATAGAAGATGTCTCTCCCACACATCGTCGCTCGAATGTCGGTTCTTCGCCGCATCCCCGAGTGTTGTACCCATCCAACACACCACCTCCGGGGCCATATGTTGCACCTCCGGGTCCATATGGTCCGCTTCCTGCGGGATATGGTTACCCCCCACACTCTCCGTATGCTTACCCCCCACCACCTCCACCTACAGGTAGCGGGAGTCCACTTCCTCAGTACCCACCTACGGGATATGGTTCGTACGCTCCACCTCCATATCCATACGGTTCATACGCTCCACCTCCACCTCCACCTCCTCCGTATCAGCAACCACCTCTATCGTCTGCTCCAGAAGGCAGTGCTCCAAGCGACGGGTCCGATGCCGCGGAAACACTGGTACCAAAGCGTCCAAAGAGGCTCGAGTGGAAATGTGCGGACGAGGAAAAACTGGTACTTTTCTTACCCGTCACATATTTATTTCGGAGTTGGTTTTTGTTTGGATTTTTCACTAAGACAATATCTATTTCGTTGTAGGTGAATGCTTGGATTTTCAACTCCAAGGACTCTCGCCAAGGCAATTGCAAGACCGGCGATAGTTTTTGGGGTCAGATAGCGAAGACGTTCAACTCTACCTCCGATCCTGCACGCCAAAGGACCGCGAAGCAACTGAAGGATCACTGGAACGTCTACAACCGTGAGGTGTCCTTGTTAAATGGATACCACATCCAAGAAGAAGCGGTACGTCAGAGTGGAGCTGACGATGCAATGGTCATGGAGGCGGCACAGGCGAGGTACGCAAATGACTCTAGAGTGACTCAGCCTTTCAAACGCTTCAAGTGGTGGGAAGCTGTTCGCAAGGAAGCGAAGTGGAGAGCACAGCATGGTCCTGGTAGTGGGACTGACTCCAGTTCCAAGAGAACCTGTCTGGGGGTTGGAGGTGAGTACAACTCTAGCGACGCGACGGAGGAGGAGCAGCGTCCTCCTGGCCGCGATAAGGCCAAGGCCGCGTTTCACAAGGGAAAGAAGAAGGAGAAGGAAGCGTCCAGTGAGGCATCAAGTGCAATCTTCGGAATGAAGAAAATGTGGAAAGGTTTATTGAAGTCTAAGCTACTGAAGCAAATATAACAAATTGCAAGACCGCTCAACCGCCGGCATGAACGAAGCAGAAAAGCGCAAACATGCCAAGGCCATCCAGATAGTGGAAAAAGAGCTAGGGCTGGAAGAGGATGACGACGACGAGGAGGAGCACGAGGATTAGATTTTTTAATTTTTATGTAATTTTTACAATTTATTATGCAATTTTATTAATTAGTATGTAATCGGTAACAATTTTAGTTCAATAAAATTATTTCCTTGCATTATTTGTAATGTTTTCGTTTGAAAAATATGTGTTGACGTGGAGGAGAGAGAAAAGCTGATGTGGCAGAGAGAGAAGCTATAGCCCGGGCTATAGCCCGTGCACTGGCACCGTGCCGTGAGAGTGGCGTGAGAGTGGCGTGAGAGTGGTGAAAAAAGGTGACGTGGCGGGGCTATAGCCCGTGAGAGTGTGTGGTGCATTGGCACCAGCCTTACACGGTTTGTTCGGAACGAAGGATTTGTACGCAATGGTCTAATTTTTAAAAATCTTTTCTCGGTCTGTGTTAGGACATTGTTTTCTTTTTCAAACGTGTCAGCCCACTTGAGTAATTAGTGGGATTTCTTGGACTGATTAATCCTCCCCTTTTTTTGCGGGTGACTCATTAAGCCCCTTGTCCTAGATAAATTAGAGCAAGTTCAATAGTAGAGTCGGCAGCCGGCTATAACAAATTGCCATATCATCTACAGCCAACATATAACCAACAAGTACAATAGTTAGCAATAAAGGTATCTTACTTTATCAAGATATGGCCCACCTCCCACTCTCACAAAGTGCTTAGGAGCACGTGCTGCAGCTAGCTCTTGCATGAGAGCCCACTCCCCTTCTCTCTTCTCTTCTCTCTCCTCCATGTCATCACAACAATATTATTTTAGTCCTTATAGCCTGCTGACTGTACCTTATTGTACTTGCTCTTACTTACCATGTGTAATGGTATCGTTTTGCACCCGTACCGGTTGATAGTCATGCATGTACGTGGCATATGGTCGTCCGGGGAGATTCAGAGTGGCCTTCTCGGTTCGAGACATATTTTTCTTAGCGCAACCACGTATTTTATTAAACAAAAATTAAGTTACGAAACATGGGGAAAAGACAAACCGAGATAAGACGATTATTCTGAAAACTTTGCAGGAAACATCTTAAGAGCAAACCCAACGACACCCTTTCAAAAGGACCGAAATCGGTACACTTTTGATCCGTTTAGTAGAGAAAATTGCACACAACACCATACTTTGGTGACAAAGTTGCATAGAACACAGAAATCAAACCTTTTTTGCAGCTAGCCCCAGTTCTTTGTCTAATAAGTTGCGGCTAACCCAAAACATTGATTTAGATGCTTAACAAGTATCTGACATGCGGGACCATGACCATTATACTGTATTTTATACTATATACTTTAATTATATG
The DNA here is from genome assembly GCA_028641055.1 of Alopecurus myosuroides. Lineage (NCBI taxonomy): Eukaryota > Viridiplantae > Streptophyta > Magnoliopsida > Poales > Poaceae > Alopecurus > Alopecurus myosuroides. The sequence continues at coordinate 44,014,213 of CM054063.1, read as the reverse complement.
ATAATTTTTTTAATATAACATACCATAAAGTGGACTATGGTACGAGTGTCGCGTTTTGGAGGTCGAACTATATAGCTTGTTTTTTAAAATAGAGTTGGCTCCTTTGTGTTTCAAAAAATGGAAAAAGAAATCGTAAATGTAGATAAATTCCCACACGATGATTTTTATTTCGTTTTAAAAAGATCGAAAAGAACTCCCACACGGTGATATGTATAAATTTTTCGAACAATACAAAATATTTTAGCATTAGCATAAGAGCATGCATGTGACGTAATTGGGAGCATCGACACATCGTATGGTGGTATATACGGAGTGGTCATAGGTACCATGTCAGATACTTATTAAGCTGCTAATCGGTGGTATATACGGTATGTGAAATAATGTACGGTGGTCATAGGTACCATGTCAGATACTTATTAAGCTACTAAACAAATATTTTGGGCTAGCCGCAACTTATTAGACGGAAAACTGGGGCTATCTGCAAAAGAGGTTTGATTCCTGTGTTCTGTGCAACTTTGCTACCAAAGCCTGGTGTTGTTTGCAATTTTCTCCGTTTAGTATGGTCCACGGACGGAGGCTGAGCGAGACCCCCGAGTTAGGAGCAATCCCTCCCAACGCCCGCCCCCCCACAAAAAAACATGGGTTGCGCACAGAACATTCAGAAGGCACATTTAAAGTGAAATTTACTGCATGTCAGTTGAATTGGACCATTTTTCATTACATTTAGGCGCATATATACGCAATTCATAACGGCCTAGCAAAAGACTATAGTGCTATTAACAAAAAAAAAAAACTACGGGGGCTTCGCCATCTGTGCCTCGCCGTGCCTCCGTCGTCGTAGCCTGTGTCGCACGGACTACTCTAGGACCACGTAGTCCGGCGCCACGTAGAGGTGAGCCGGTGGCCCCCCGTCGTGCGCTGGAGGCTGCGGAGGTGCCCTGGATTGCACGGTGGGGGCTGGCTACGTTGGGGCTGCGGCGTGGATGGAGGCGCGGGTGGCGTGGGCGGAGTCGTGGAGGGCGGGTGCCAGCCCCTCCCACTGGGCGAGTTCGTGCAGCTCGGACTCCTCAATGGCGAGGCGGAGCTGCTTTGCATCCTCCTCCGTCTATGGCGCCTCTTCCTCCGCTCACGGTTGCGGATCCGGGGGTGCCTCCTCCTCCTCGTCCATGTCCACCTCCCCCATGCCCTCATCGGGCGCTGCAGCATGCGCTGCAGCAGGCGGGGGTACCCCGCACAGCGAAGAATGAGAGGAGGCGCGCCTCTGGGACCTCACCGGGGATGAACCCGCGGTCCCAAAGGTCGCTGTCAACCGCGAACCGGGGGTCCGCGCGGAGGTCAAATGGGAGGAAGGTGCGCCGCTGCGCGATTTTCGACCCCCCTCCTCGCAGATCCGCACGGGGGACGGGGACTCGTCGGGGGATCAGATGCCACTGCTCCGGCAGTTTGACATCCGGGCATGGCACCGGGTTGTCCCGCGACCACACATACTGGGCAAAGTCCCAGCTCACCCGTTTGCGGCCGCTGGATGGTCTCGCCTCGTGGTCGTTGCGCGTCGGCTCGGGCTTCCGCTCCTTCTTCACCATTGGACCCGACGAGCTAGGGTTTGGCCGATGCTGGAATGGGGATGGGAGTGAAGTGGGGACGCACACGTTGGCATCGACGCAATCAAGTTAAAAAGGACCAGTCAAAGCGACGTGGGTCGCTGATTGGTAGGCCAGAGGGGGACGAGAAGGCGACGTGCGACTATCGTGTGGGCCAGGGAGGACGCGACACTCGTTCGCGGACCAACCCAAACGTGGACCAAACTTGGGACACGTTTGGGGGAAACTCGGCATGTCCCCCCCTCGGTCCGTTTGGAGGGGCGCGTTGGAAACCCAAATTACTCCGTGAGGACCAACACAGACCATTTAGGGGGGGGGGGGCGTTGGGTTTTCCCTAAGAGATCAAATACAAGAAGATCCTTAGGGTTTCTTGCAACCACCAAAGCTAGCAGCCATCGCCCAACTCTAGTGCCTCCAAGACGCACGCTGGAAGGGATGCCGAGCCTCTAGCATTGCAAGATCCAAAAAAGCACCATCACCAACGAGGAGAGTCGATGAACAGGCCTGCTGCACGCAACAAGGCACATGTCGCTATGGCACGTCGATCGGGGGATGTCCCCGTGCTATCTTGGACCATGATCCGTCGCCTCCCATCGACGAAGTCGGAGAAGAACGACATATCCACCACCTCCGGACCAACATCCTCGCTCCAGAGTAACCACCTCGTCCCAGCCGCCAGCATCGTCTCAGATAACAACGAACGCCAGCGACACACCGGGAAACCGATCTCGCCAGATTCAAAGAACGACGAGAAGTGCAGACTGCCGATCTGAAGGACCAAGGAGCACACGTTGCCATCAACTCCAAGACGCCGCCATGAAGGTCGCCGCCAGTGTGGGAATATAGTTGAGGCAAATTTATTTTTCGGCCATCGCTCCCACCACCCCAACGACGCCCCACATCATATAGATCCTAACCAAAACTACTAGGCGAAGAAACAAGGTTCCCCTCCTACCGCCCCGTTCAAACATGCAAAATGTTTATATTTTTGGAAAATGGTGAACAAAATTTTGAAAATGGTTTTTTTTTTAATATTGAACAATTTCTGAAATGAACAATTTTTTTAAAATAGTTTATATTTCAAAAACAAAAATCAAAATCTGAATAGCTCCTCAAAAGAACAGTTTTTAAAAATGGTGAACAATTTTTAAAAAATAAAGATTTTTTTTAAATGGTGAACAATTTTTAAAAAGGTAAACAAATGTTGAAAATGGTTTATATTTCAAAAAAACCATACTAAAAAAATATAGAGAAACATAAAAACAAAAACAAATAAAAGCAAGAGAAAAACAAAAGAAATACGAAAAAGTAAAACATCCCACACGGGCCAGCCCATGTAGGAGTCTACAACAGGCTAGTCTAGTACGACTCACAGCCAGCAGCTGGCGAGAAATAGTGCCTAAGATTAGAGGTTGTCGAGCAAGATTGATTTTTCAGTGCTTTAATCTTTAATCAGTGTGCCAGCCTGACCGGGGGAACCCCTATAGGTCGCTCTTAGCGAGTCCTATGTACGACTCGCCCGTACGTGTTCATTCTTCCTTAGACCCAAAGTGCACTTAAGGAAGTTCCTAAGAATAACGTTTTTTCTTCATTCTTTGTCAGTCCACGATCGCCTACCTTTTCTTTTGCTCACGCCATCACAAGTTTTGTTTTGCTCGTTTCCTTTATTTTCGGTTTGTTTCAGATACATGTGATATGTCATAAACGTATCCTTAATTTCTGATGTTCCATGTTGTTTTCATGCCATGTGCTACATGTTTTCCATACACTTTATGTCATTTTATCGATTTCCCGAGACTAACCTATTGTAAAGATGCCACAGAGCCAGTTCCTGTTTTCTGCTGTTTTTCGTTTCAGAAAAGTTGTTCTGGAAATATTCTCGGAATTGGAAAATTCGAAGCCGGAAAGTCTTAGAATTCCCGGAGGTTCCACGGAGTCCCTAAGAGGCCCGGAGGGGGGGGGGGGCATAGGGGGGTCACACCATAGGGCTGCGCGCCCCCTGGCCGCGCCTGCGGTGGCGTGGTACCCTCGGGCACCCACCGCCATCGCCCTTTCGCCTATATTAACCCCTCGGATAGTTAACCCTAAAGGGAGACCACTTTTGCACGAAAAACACCTGAGGCCGCCGTCATCGTCAACCCAAGATCGGGAGGGTTCTAGAGCTCTCCCCGGCACCCTGTCGGGAGGGAAAATCATCCCCGGAGGGGTCTACACCACCATGCCCGCCTCCGGAGTGATGCGTGAGTAGTTCATCCTTGGACTACGGGTCCATAGAAGTATCTAGATGGTTGTCCTCTCCTCTTTATGCCTCATGTTTAGATCTCGTGAGCTGCCTCACATGATCGAGATCATCTATTTGTAATGCTACATGTTGTGTTTGTTGGGATCCGATGATTATTGAATGCCATGTCTTTTGATTATCAATCTATCATGTTGTCTTCATGTGTATGTTATTTATGATTTTGCATGCTTTCCGTTGTTAGTAGATGCTTTGGCAAAGTAGATGCTAGTGACTCCAATAAGGAGTATTTATGCTCGATAGTGGCTTCATGCCTCCTTTGCATCTATGCTCCAGTGACAAAAATGTGACGGATGGAGGATGTGTTGTTGCTATTAGGGAGAAAACAACGATGTTTACTTCATTTACATTTTTTACAATACACACTTTGTTTACTGCGATAATCTGTTTGATATGGAGTTGTACTCCTAGATTGGCCCGATCTTCACGAATCGACAAGAACGAACGAAGAACGCGAAGAACACGAGATGGGGAAACGAGGGGGAATCGTGGGCAATCACGGGGAAACACAAAGGGGGATAAATTGCAAGAACCGAAAGATCCAACCTCCCGTCACCTAAACCCCGAGGGCCGCCTACGGAACAATCGATCCAACTGAACCCACCTTGATACAAACCGTCTTACACCCGTAGCCGGTTCCACTACGCCAATAGAACCTCAAGGATTCACGAGAGGAAGATTGGACAACTATTGACTAAAACCCTAAAGGGAGAGGACAAGTAGTTGGGATGTGCCTTGATACGATCCTAGACGAAGTCGTAGGAGTAGCCTTGATACGTTCCTAGGTACACACCGTAGGAGTAGTTCCTCAAAGAGGGATACAAGAGAGCCAAGCTCTATGTTCTAAATTCAACTCTAACCCTAGATCTGAGAATGGGGAAGTCTATTTATAGTCTAGTGCCAAGGGGGTAGGTGGGAGGATGAGATACATGGGTCAAGGCCCGAAAGTTGGCACGTAGGCCGCACAGGGGCGGAGGCTCCGGTGGTTTCCACCAGAGGCTCCGACGGTTTAAGCGGAGGCTCCGGTGAGGATCCTGGGCCGGGCCACCGGAGGCTCCGCCGTGGGTTCCGGTGGTGGCTCCGCTCTTATCGACCCGAAGGGGTTTTGGGCGGAGGCGGCACCGGAGGCTCCGGTGACTAGCGCGGGGCGGAGGCTCCGGTGGGTTCACCGGATGCTCCGCCACCTGGGGCTTCTTGCCTTCGTCTTGTTGCGCTGGTCCCCCTCGGTCACCTTTCGCGCCTTCTTGGGAAAATCCTTGTGCATCGTCTTGGGTGCTTTCCAGGGCCTCCGTGATGGGTTCGAACCTGAGCACACAAAGGGTTGAACCATGAGGTAGCGCACCATCCGCCAAGTCACCGAAAGTATTGAGCGAGAGGAGCGAGTTCACCTTATCACGTATGGCCTTTGCTCGTGATCTTGTCATTGGTGCACTTGGTGTAGTTGGGTGGGCTACATCATCTCCCCTCCCTGAAAAAGAGTCGAACTCGACTCGGCGTCGTCTTCATCACTTGTGTATCCATGGAAGGGAGAGATGTCCTTGACATTGAAGGAGTTGTGTACGTGGTACTTGGATGGTGGTAAGTCGAGCTTGTAGGCGTTGTTGTTGATGCGTTTGATGACCTTGAAGGGCCCGTCGCCTCTTGGCTTGAGCTTGGAGTTGCGCTCTTCGGGGAAACGGTCCTTGCGCAAGTGTAGCCACACGAGGTCACCTTCTTGGAACACCATTGGTTTCTTGTTCTTGTTCATGATAGAGGCTCGGTGCTCGGAATGCTTCTCAAGCGTAGCTCTTGTGGAGTCATGTAGCTTCTTGATGTAGTCGGTGCGCTTGTCAATGTCCATGTTTGCTCGCTCGCGTAGAGGCAAAGGAAGTATGTCGAGGGCGGTGTTGGGGTTGAAGCCGTAGACGATCTCGAAGGGACTCTTCTTGGTAGCTTGATGTAGAGCACGGTTGTAGGCGAACTCGGCGTGTGTGATGCATTCCTCCCAACTCTTTAGGTTGGGCTTGATCAATGCTCGAAGTAGTGAAGAGAGTGTGCGGTTGACGACCTCGGTTTGTCCATCCGTTTGTGGGTGATAGGCGGTGGAGAAGAGTAGCTTGACGCCGAGCTTGGCCATCAACGTCTTCCAAAAGTATGAGGTGAACTTGACATAGCGGTCCGAGACAATGGAAGTAGGTACACCATGTAGACACACAATTTTCCTGAAAAACAAAGTGGCAACATGTGAAGCATCGTCGGTTCGGTTGCAAGGAATGAAATGTGCCATCTTAGAGAAACGATCAACAACTACAAAGATTGAATCCATGTTGGTTTTAGTTCGTGGGAGTCCTAACACAAAATCCATGCTAATATAACTCCAAGGTGCATGTGGGATAGGCAATGGCATGTAAAGACCATGGGGGTTGGAAGTAGACTTAGCTCGGAGGCATGTAGAACATCTCTTGACGTGTCTCTCAACTTTATGCTTCATCTTGGGCCAATAGTAATGGTTGGAGAGCATGGCATAGGTCTTGTCGCGTCCAAATTGTCCCATGAGGCCTCCTTCATGGGATTCCTTCAATAACATCAAGCGAAGAGAGGACTCGGGAATACACAATTTGTTAGCCTTAAACAAGAAACCTTTGTGAAGATAGTAGTCATCAAATCCTCGGTTAGGCAAGCATTTCTCAAAGATAGGGCCAAAGAAAGCATCGGAAGCATATAAGTCTTTGATCTCATCCAAGCCAATCACATTGATGTCAAGACGTGTAAGAAGGCACTCTTTTCGAGACAAGGCATCCGCTACGACATTTTCTTTACCTTTCTTGTACTTAATGACATAAGGAAAAGATTCAATGAATTCTACCCACTTAGCATGCCTCTTGTTCAAATTGGTTTGACTTTTCAAGTATTTCAATGATTCTTGATCGGAATGAATGATAAATTCTTTAGGACAAAGGTAGTGTTGCCAAACTTCTAAGACTCTAACCAAAGCAAAAAGTTCCTTATCATAGATTGGGTAATTTTGTTTAGAGCCATCTAGTTTTTCACTATGGTATGCAACGGGGCGTCCGTTTTGCATGAGAAAGCCGCCAATTCCTATACCACTAGCATCACATTCAATCTCAAAAAAATTCTCAAAATCCGGTAAGACAAGCAAAGGAGCTTCGGTTAAGCATTTATTAAGTGTGTCGAAAGATTTTTGTTGCGCGTTGCCCCAAACAAAAGGTACATTCTTTTTGGGAAGCTCATTCAAAGGGCAAGCAATTGTTGAAAAATCTTTGACAAAGCGGCGATAGAAACCGGCAAGGCCATGAAAGCGCCTTATCTCACCCGCGGAGGTAGGGTTGGGCCAATTCCTAATTGCCTCGATTTTCTTGTTGTCGACTTCAATACCATTGGAAGAAATCACAAATCCCAAGAAAACAAGCTTGTTGGTGCAAAAATTGCATTTGGAAAGATTGGCGAAAAGTTTTGCTTTGTGAAGAGCCAACAATACTTGTGAAACATGATCAAGATGATCTTCCAAAGACTTGCTATAAATGAGAATGTCGTCGAAGTAAACCACAACAAATTTGCCAATGAAAGGACGCAAAACTTCATTCATGAGGCGCATGAAGGTAGATGGGGCATTCGAATGACCAAAGGGCATAACAAGCCATTCATACAAACCAAGTTTTGTTTTGAAAGCCGTTTTCCATTCATCACCTATACTCATATGAATTTGATGGTAACCACTTTTAAGATCAATTTGGAAAAGATAGTAGCACCACTCAATTCATCAAGCATGTCATCGAGCCTAGGAATAGGATGTCTATATCTAACGGTGATAGCATTGATAGGTCGGCAATCCATACACATGCGGGAAGCAGAATCTTTCTTTGGAACAAGGATAACCGGCACGACACAAGGGCTAAGGGATTCGCGGATAAAACCTTTGTCGAGTAGTTCTTGAATTTGGTGTTCAATCTCCTTAGTCTCCTCGGGGTTGGTGCGGTATGGAGCACGGTTTGGAAGTGGTGCACCCGGAATGAGGTCAATGCGGTGCTCGATTCCTCGTAGAGAAGGCAGGCCCGGAGGGAGTTCATTGGGAAACACATCTTCAAATTCCTGCAACAAAGGCAACAAAGAAGGAGGAAAATTTGTCATGTCATTAGTTTCAAGTGCTTCCCCTTGCACAATAGGACAAAGTGTAGTATGGTTGGGTCATCTCGTAGCTCTTGCATCTCTCTTTTGGTGGAAAGTAAGGCAAAGCCTTTGGAATCACTCGAAATTTTTCCACTCATATTTGGCTTGTGGATCTCACCCTCTTTTAGGTGGATCACTCTCTCACCACTCATCTCACGAGACTTGAGCTCTTCTTGTTTACGTGCAAGAGTCTTGGCGTTGTCGGCGATCACTTGGCTAGGAGACATGGGACGAAGCACAAATGTCTTGTTATTCCACTTGAAGCTATAGTGATTGGTACGCCCATCATGAATAGCACTCTTGTCGTATTGCCAAGGTCGACCAAGAAGAAGATGACACACGGTCATAGGAACAACGTCACACTCCACCGTGTCTTCATAGGGACCAATATTGAAATGCACGGAGACCATGTGTTGAATCTTGAAGGTGCCGGAGTCACTAAGCCATTGGACATGGTATGGATGAGGATGTTGCTTGTAAGTCAATTGGAGTTTGTCGCAAAGCTCTTTGCTAGCTAAGTTGTGGCAACTTCCACCATCGATGATGACCTTGATTGATTTGCCATCGATACCGGCTCTAGTTTGAAAGAGATTGCACCATTGATCATGCTCATCTTGATGAGAAGTAGTAAGGACTCTTGTCACCACTAGCGATGGATTCTTGTCCTCATCGCAATATACACTTTCTTCATCATCGTTGGGAATGTCCAAGGAGTTGAGAGCAACTTGATGCAAGACGTAGTATTCACCTTCACTCAAGGAATCACGTTCACCGTCTTGGTTGATAATCATGATCATCTTGTTGGAACACTCAAAGGATTTGTGTCCGCTACCACCACACTTGAAGAAAGTGATGGTACTCGACTTGACTTGAGGAGCATTTGAAGAAGAGGTGGTAGGCGCTTGTTTCTTGAATGGTGGAGACTTGTTGGTAGCATTAGAGGCTCGAGGGGCGCTCTTGTTGTTGGTAGGAGTAGGAGCTTGAGTGATTGGTGACGAAGAGGAAGGCCCTGAGTTGAAGAAGGCCTTTTCTTGTTGTACTTGAGATCTTACGCAATTTGATGTTCGGCCTTGAGAGCTTGGTGGACAAGGGCCACAATGTTGTCATACGGTTGATACTCAACGATCTTCCTTATAGGATAGTTGAGGCCATTGAGGAAGCGGGCCATTGTTTGCTCTTGAGATTCCATCACATGAGCTCGAATCAAAGATGTCTCCATTTCCTTGTAATACTCATCAACGGACTTCAAAGCTTGACGAAGTTCTTGAAGCTTCTTGAAGAGGTCACGCTTGTAGTGTGGAGGAACGAATCGAGCATGCATGAATTGCTTCATCTCATTACAAGTGGCAATAGGAGCAATGCGGCTGCAGACTCTTTCGGCTTGTAGATGATCCCACCATAAGAGTGCATAGCCTTCGAATTCCAAAGATGCCAAGGCAACCATTTTCTTGTCGGTGAAGTTGTGAATGCCGAAGATCTTGTCTACCTTGAGAGCCCAAGCAAGATATTTCTTCGGGGGCATTCTCACCATTGAACTTTGGGACATTGAAACGAAGGGCACTCATGTTGTTATCTTCTTGTTGACGATGGGGTCACTCATGGTGTCTCTCATGGGGATCTTCATCATAGACGGGCGGCAAATAATCATAGGGGTCATCCTCATTGTCTTGGCGGTGGCGATCATGATGGGGAGGATGACGCCGGTGGTCATTAGGAGGTGGTTGTTGGCGGTGACGGAGTCTTGCTTCACGGCGGTCACTATCATCATTGTCATTGTGTTGGTATCGATGACGTTCTTGTTGTTGGCGAGGGTGTTGCGGAAGCACTTGTTCATCTCGAGGGTGTTGAGGACGATCATGTTCTTGGCGGTCATTGTTGTTGGGACGCGCATTGCGCCTTGGTGGCCTTCGATGTTGACGAGCATCTTCCACGAAATCATTGTGGCCATAGTCTTGAGCGTGGCCTTGTGGAGGTGGATGATGATGTTGTCGAAGGTCCGGGCGTTGCGGTTGTTGAAGAGGGTCACCACGACCTTGGCGATGTCGTGAGGGTGGTGCTGGCTAGCTATCTTCATACCAATGTTGTCGCGGGGGTTGTTGTGGTTGTGGAGGAGGTGATTGTTGTTGTTGCGGTTGTCCACCCTCCTCCATGTTGTTGTTGCGATCATGACGATCATGGCGGTCATGGCGACGATCTTGGTGAATATCTTGGTTGTGGTGGCTTGAGCAACGAGACCTTGAGGATGATGATGAATGACGGCGGTTGGCAAGGTTTGCCAAGTTGATGTTGATGCGCGTCATTTGATCATTCAATCTAGCCTCTTGCTCTTGGAGTCGACGCTCATAGCGTTGTAACCCGTCCTTGACGAGTTCACGGAGTTGGAAGTGGTCATTGTGGGTGACGAAGTTAGCGTAAGCATTGTCGTTGTAGAATGGATTTCCTTCATCTTCTGAGCTCGGACTTGTGAATACTCCTTCCCTAGCCATCTCAAAAACACACAAGGGTGATATTGAAGAAATGGATGCCTCACTTACCCAACGTTACCTTTTTGGTCGTATTGAGGCTAGTGGACGAGCCTAGGTGTAGGGCGGTATGTCAAGAGCGAATCCAAAAAAGATCGAAAGAAACCGCAAACGACAACATACATACTTTATATGGAAGGCAAATGGGTTAGGAAAGTGGCGAGGAAAAATCGACAAAACCGAAGAAAAGTTTGTTGTCAAACGTGGAGAAGAACCAAAGAAAAGTTAGCACAAAAACCAAACCTAGAGGATGGAAATATGGTGGAACACACACACACAAGGGATAAATGGGGTTAGTGCGACCAATGGACGAGCGAAGACGAAATGGACCTAACGGAGAATAATGCTCAATGCCACACTAACACAAGGAGGACGCTAGATCAAACCACAAATGTGAAAAGGCAACAATTATCACCGTGGCAACCGGTCACTCTTTCTCTTTTGCGACGCAATGCTACACGTTCCTACAATGGAAAGCATTTGGCATCGATCCTTTGCTTTTTTTTTTATTATTTTCTCTTTTCACGGATTCCAAAATGCCAATGCCTACTCGTAGCTAATCTCTCACAAGCGCCAAACTCACACTCTCGATGCCACAAATGCGATGCCAAGCAGTGTAAAAGAACTAGTCCGAATAGGTAAGGTACACAATGGATGGGTTGGGTCAAGCGGAAGCAAGTTATACCTCTCTTATTGATGATCACGGACTTGCGGCCGGTGGGAGTCGATGTCGTGGCGATCCGTTGATGTGGAAGCGTAGATGGTGTCGGGTGCGTCGCGTGGCAACTTGTTGCACTCAATTGGGATAAAAAACGACAAAGAAAAACAAGTTTCAAAATCTGTCCGGAAATCGAAGAGCTGAGATTTTCTGAGATTTTGGCTTAAATTCGAAATTCCTTCAAAATCAAGAAATTTTTTGGGCAAATATGGGAAAAGTGGCTGAATAGAAAGGTGTGGAATGGTGTTTGGCAACAAATCTATGAATCAAAACCACAAAAAACTCAATGAATCAACAGATCGGTTGAAATCCCTTTTGGCTATTTTTGGTGATAATTTTCGAAATTTATGGTGGAAGAAGAAAAATTGGTGGATGGGGGAGGGGTATGGGTGTCGGATTCATGTCAACCTAGCTCTGGATACCAGATGATATGGACTTGTACTCCTAGATTGGCCCGATCTTCACGAATCAACAAGAACGAACGAAGAACGCGAAGAACATGAAGAACACGAGATGGGGAAACGAGGGGGAATCGTGGGCAATCGCGGGGAAACACAAAGGGGGATAAATTGCAAGAACCGAAAGATCCAACCTCCCGTCAACTAAACCCCGAGGGCTGCCTACGGAACAATCGATCCAACTGAACTCACCTTGATACAAACCGTCTTACACCCGTAGCCGGTTCCACTACGCCAATAGAACCTCAAGGATTCACGAGAGGAAGATTGGACAACTCTTGACTGAAACCCTAAAGGGAGAGGACAAGTAGTTGGGATGTGCCTTGATACGATCCTAGACGAAGTTGTAGGAGTAGCCTTGATACGTTCCTAGGTACACACCGTAGGAGTAGTTCCTCAAAGAGGGATACAAGAGAGCCAAGCTCTATGTTCTAAATTCAACTCTAACCCTAGATCTGAGAATGGGGAAGTCTATTTATAGTCTAGTGCCAAGGGGGTAGGTGGGAGGATGAGATACATGGGTCAAGGCCCGAAAGTTGGCACGTAGGCCGCACAGGGGCGGAGGCTCCGGTGGGGTTCCGGTGGGGTTCCTGGGCCGGGCCACCGGAGGCTCGGTCGTGGGGTCCGGTGGTGGCTCCTCTCTTATCGTCCCAAGGGTTTTTGGGCGGAGGCGGCACCGGAGGCTCCGGTGGCTAGCGCGGGGCGGAGGCTCCGGTGGGTTCACCGGAGGCTCCGCCACCTGGGGCTTCTTGCCTTCGTCTTCTTGCGTTGGTCCTTCTCGGTCACCTTCCGCGTCTTCTTGGGCAACTCCTTGTGCATCGCCTTGGGTGGTTTCCGGAGCCTCCGTGATGGGTTCGAACCTGAGCACACAAAGGGTTGAACCATGAGGTAGCGCACCATCCGCCAAGTCACCGAAAGTATTGAGCGAGAGGAGCGAGTTCACCTTTTCGCGTATGGCCTTTGCTCGTGATCTTGTCATTGGTGCACTTGGTGTAGTTGGGTGAGCTACATCACTGTTGCTTGCAACTTAATACTCAATGTTTATTCGGAGGGTGGATTATTAGTCATAGATGCAGTTGGATGACGATCTATATATTTTGTTGTAATGCCCGCATGAATCTCATAGTAATCTTTATGTCATGCATGTTTCATTATCTATCAATTGCCCAGCTGTAATTTGCTCACCATGCATGTTAGCTATCTTTTATAGAGAGACACCGCTAGTGAACTGTGGACCCCGGTCCATTTTCTCATACTGATAATACATACGCTGCTTCCACTGTTTTTACACTGCTACTGTTTTTTTCATATTGTTCTCATGCTGTTTACCACACCATACGTTTAACCTCTTTGTGTTCAGAAAAACCGGTAAGACTGACAACCTCACAGTTCCGTTGGGGCAAAGTGAATATATTGTGTTGTGTAGGTTCCACGTTGCTGCTGAACCGGTAGTGCGCCCTGCCATCTCAGCTGCATAAACAGTCAGAAATTGCTTGTCCTCCTACTGGTCGATTCAACCTTGGTTTCTTTTCTGAGGGAAAACTTGTCGCTGCACTCTTCACAACCTTCCTCTTGGGGTTTACCAATGTCAAGGCATAATCAAGTTTTCTGGCGCCGTTACCGGGGAGGAAGAGAATTTCTGCAAGGGGAGTCTCTCACGTCCAATCATTTTTTACGTTGTTATTGTTTTGCTTGTTACTTGCTTTATCATTCTTGCTAGCAATATTTGATGCCTTTGAAACTAGATATTATTGGAAAGGTGGGTTCATGGATGAACAAAAAAAATATTATAAGGAACACCGTTTGTTAGAAAAAGGGATACACTTATGGGAGCAAATTAATAAATTGCATGACTATGCTAAAAACTTGTGCTCTACTTATAATGTTACCTATTGCTTTGATAAATCTTGTTGTTGTAGGAGGTATAAACACCTCCCTTTTCAATGTGAGTATAATGATGATGTTTCGATATCTTCTTATGTTAAGGGAAATTATGACTTTGATGACGTGGAACAAATTGAGGAATTTATTGCTTGGAAGGGTGCATTCGAAATTGCTTATTTGCTTGAAAATATTGATGACGCACCTTATAAATCTGAGATTTATGATATACTTGAATATTGCTTTGATAATTACAAGTATTTTAATTACTACATAATTCAATATCTTAATAGATGCTCTCCACCAAAGGAAGTAATTGATGCCTTGCAAAAGCCTATGGAAGAAGAAATTGTTGAATCTGAAAGCTCGTTGAATGAAAAAGAGGAGAAGAGTGATGATCAAGAGGAGGAAGAATGGAGTAACTACCCATGTCTACCTCCCAATGAGAGTAACTCTTTAACTCATACCTTATTTTATTGCCCTCCATGCTCACCAAAGGAGGATGAGTGTTATATTGATGATCATATTGATTCTTTTGAAATATCCCTTTTTGATGAAATTGATACTTGCTATACTTGTGACCTTGATACTACTATGAATGAAATTTGTGAGAATGATATTGCTACTGTTATTTATGATAATCCTTGCTAATTTGATGAATCCTATGATAATGCTCCATTTATTCCAACTATTGATATGCATGATAATGAAGAAGTTTGTTTAGAAAATTTATATGATAATGCTGTAGATGATGGTCCTATGTTACTTGATGTTATAAATTATAATGCTACTAAAATAGGATTGCTATAATGTTTCCTTTACCTTTTAAGAGTGACAATTCATCTGGTTTTTCTATTGCTAAAAAAAAAAGAGGAGTTGATTTTTAATTTTGATCCCACTGTTTCTGAGCTTTATACGAATTGTGTGCTTTCAGACCATGACAAACATGCTTTATGTGATAATTATGTTGTCGAGTTTGTTCATGATGCTACTGGAAATTATTACGAGAGAGGAAAATATGGTTGTAGGAATTTTCATGTTGCTAAAACACCTCTCTTTTGGTTGGAAGTTCTGAAATTGCTCTTGTTCTACATTCCCATGATTTATATTTTGAGCTTCTTTAATTTATTTCTTCACAAGATTCCTATGCATAGAAAATGGGTTAGACTTAAATTTGTTTTATACTTGGTTCTTGATTCTCTCTTTTACTTAATTCATATTTCTTTTGTGAGAATCTACTTGATTCCATTTTTCTAGGCCTAGCTAAAAGGCGTTAAAGAAAAGCACTTCTTGGGAGATAACCCATGGTTTTATTTTTGCTTTGTTTTTATCTGTTTTCTTTGAGTGAAGGGGTTGTATAATTCTTTAGCAACTCTTTTGTATCTTCATTTTCATGTTTTATTTGTGCCAAGTAAAGTTTCTAGCGAAAGTTGGAGTTGGTTTTGGATTTCTGCGCAGGAAACATATTTCTCCTGTCCACCGAAAAAAATGTATAAAATCCAGAAAGATCAGAACGACCTGATATTCTTTGTGCTTATTCCATAGCTGATTCCAAATTTTTTTGTTCTTTATGTTTTTCGATCTGAGCAACGTAAGTGCCTCGAAAAAATTCGTCTGTACAGACTGTTCTGGTTTTGACAAATTCTGCCATTTCCTCTTTTACGATGTCAAGTGGATTCCTTTGCTTCATGAAACATCATTGGCTATAGCTAATGTTTAAAAGTATCAATAGAACTTATTCCCTTGTATAAACCATGAATTTTTTTATTATTGCACTAATCCTCTAATGTGAATTACTTTGAGTGTGGTGTGAAGGAAGTTTTCAAGGGTCAAGAGAAGAGGGTGATATAATGTGATCAAGAAGAGTGCAAAGGAAAAGATTGGGGATTCCCCCGTGGTTCATCCCAGCAAATTATAAGAAGACTCAAGCATCTAATATTGGGGATGCCCAAGGCATCCCCTTCTTCATCAACAATTTATGAGGTCACTTCTAGTGAAACTATATTTTTATTCGGTCACATCATATGAAGTTTACTTGGAGCGTCTGTTTGTTTTTATTTTGTTTTCCTTTCTGCAATAATATAGTTGGAACCTAGAATTCTTTGTGTGGTAGAGAGACACGCTCCGCTTTTTCGTTTGAATACTTGTTATGCTTGTATTCTTAGCTTTTCTTCTAGCTGCTGCAAAATTCCTATTTAGCTCCTGTTTTTCTTGCATATCTTTTTTTTTTTGAAACAAAGTTTTTTATTATTATAAAATGCTTGGTGTTGGAAAGCAGTAGTACAGTTTTCGTGCTGATAACGATGCAAGTAGAAGCTTGTATAGACTGTGGCTAGACTTTTTCATGTCATGCTAAATGTTTTTCTAATTTTAAAGCCTAGTGATTTTTTTAGCATGATTTGTCTCAAATAGCTCAGAGTGTTTAATGTTCCTTTGAAAGAATCATGAGTTGTTCTTGTAATTTTCAAGCATAAATTTGTTGTGTTCTCCTTTGAATGTTTTATTTGGTTGACTTGCCACATTCTCACACCATGTTTATGACTAGAAACCCGTCACTTATAGCCTCTATGATCATTTAGTTTTTGACCTTGTAGTACCACTTATGCTTTGATTAATTATGTTTTTGTCGCTATGCATGATTACGGCCATTATCGCTCTCTTGATTTGTCGCTCCCAGTCTTTTACTAGCCTCCACCTGTATTGAGTATGAGCTCTACTCGTGCATCCAACTCCCTAAAACCAAAGTTTTCCAAATGTGTCCACCATACCTACGTACATGTGGATTTTAACTGCCACTCCAAAGTAAATTGCTCATGTGTTACCTTTAACAAAATTACTCCTGTTTTGAGCTCCTGTTTTAGCTCATGAGGACGTAAATAGAGAATCTTTATCTCACTTGTTTATTGGATTTTTACACCCTAGACTAGTGGATTCATCCGCTTATCCAATTGATAGAAGAGCTGGTAGAGGGGTGCCCAACCCCAAATTAATACAACAAATTCTCTTCACTATTTTTGCCCCTGATTTATCAGTCAGAGCATAATTGTGTAAACAAAAGATAAAGAGGGATGACCTTCTACCCAGATGCGTCCTTCTATGGGAGCCGCTCTTGTGAAGTCTAGTTGGCTTGTGACGTACTGTATTTTATGTTTACCATTCGTTGACATAAGCATACACACCTCTCTAAAAATTACACTCCTCCATGGTATGTGATTGTTGGCAGACACCCGAGGATTCAGTTAGCCATGGTAAGAAAGGTTGTGAGAAGTGTCAACCATTTTATACCTCTGTTTAACAAAATAAAAGCTCTAGCACATGAGTGATCCCTGCTTCCCTCTGCGAAGGGCTTTTCTTTTACTTTTATGTTGAGTCTCCATCTTCTAACTTTATGCACAGTTGAGAGAGCATGGTTGCCATTCTGAGTTTAATGTGCATTTGTCCAAGAAACATTACTAATTGATTCATGATGTGTTATTGTTTGTTCTCAAATTATTTGTTCTAGTCTTCCTCATGAACTTTGAAGGTTTCCTGGCATTTATGTTTTGCCCCACTCTTAAGGACAAGCGAAATATCAGTTTGCTATGTTATCTCTATGCTTGAAACAAACGTATACTTTCAAGTGCATTATTATTCATGATCTTTTGTTTGTGTTACTTTTCATGATGCAAGGTGATTGTTATGATTTATTGTTAGAATTATATCTATAATGCTTGTGTTAAAGTTCTATAATCTCAGCTATGCTTATGCTTTTACAATTTAGATGATCAAGTTTATGTTGGTAGCATGTCACCTCAGAAATTATGTGTTTTCATCGTTTACCTACTCGAGGACGAGTAGGAACTAAGCTTGGGGATGTTGATACGAAATAAACGTATCCTTTATTTCTGATATTCCATGCCATATGCTACATGTTTTCCTTACACTTTATGTCATTTATATCGATTTCCCGGGACTAACCTATTGACAAGATGCCACACAGCTAGTTCTTGTTTTCTGCTGTTTTTAGTTTCAGAAAAGTTGTTCTGGAAATATTCTCGGAATTGGAAAACTCGAAACCCGGAAGTCTTAAAATTCATGAAGGTTCCACGGAGTCCCGAAGAGGCCCGGAGGGGGGCCACACCATAGAGCGGCGCGCCCCCCTAGCCGCGCCTGGGGGTGGTGTGGGCCCCTCGGGCGCCCACCGCCATCGCCCTTTCGCCTATATTACACCCTCGGATAGTTAACCCTAAGGGGAGACCACTTTACCACGAAAAACACCCGAGGCCGCTGATACGTCTCCAACGTATCTATAATTTCTGATGTTCCATGATGATATTATGCCAATTGCTACATGTTTTCTCCCTTCTTTATAGCATTTTTACACGTTTTCCGGGACTAACCTATTAACAAGATGCCAAGTGCCATTTCCCTGTTTTCTGTTGTTTTTTATTTCAGAAAAGTTGTTCCCGAAATATTCTCGGAATTGGACCCCACAAATCCCGAAGTTCCTATTTTCCCTGGAAGCATCCAAAAGACCGAAGAGGAGTCAAAGACGAGCACCAGGGGGCCCTCACCATAGCCAGGCGCGAACCCCCCTTGGTCGCGCCTGGGGGTGGTGTGGCCACCCTGGTGGCCCACCGACGCAGCCCTTTCGCCTGTTTATCCCCCTCCGAAGGAAAACCCTAGACACCTGATCAAAAATCCTCGAAAAGTTCCGCAGACGCCGTCGTCGTCAACCCTAGATCAGCGGGGTTCTGAAGCTGTCTCCCGGCACCCTGCCGAAGAGGAGATCATCACCGGAGGCCTCTTCATCACCATGCCTGCCTCCGGGGTTTTCATTGCATCTCTTATTCAGAGTTGTTAGTTTTAGTAGTGTTATGTGATTCCTTGTAACACCTGTGGTGTTACCTGTTTGTTTGCTTGCATCATCTGCATCACATTGCATTGCATCATGTTTGCATCAACTGAAAATTCCAAAGCAATTTAAACTTTCACCCTTGCTCAAAAATTTCCAACTTCAAACCAAATTCAAATCTTTCCAAGTTTCAAATCAGTACCTTTGGAAACCATAATAACTCACCAAACTTACCTCCCTCTCTAATTCATCCTAAAACCCTAGGGGGTACCCCTATCCAATGCATGTTCTTCTTAAAGATTTTATTTAAACTCAAAACACCTCTATTATGCTTTCAAACACAAACCACTATTTTAAAATTTAATTTCTGAAAAACTAAAGTTGGAATATGGTTTCTAAATTCCTAACTAGCTTAACCTAATTTTTATGAAATTTTTATTAACTAAAACCTTAACAGTTTTATTCAAAAAGCAAACTGCAAAAAAATAAAACAGGAGAAAATATTAAAAGCAAAGCAGTGCGCAGCAACTAACCTATCTACCCCCAGCCCAACCCACCTAAGCCATCTACCTACCGCGCGCGGCCCAGCATCCCGGCCCGGAAAACGCTTCGCGTTTCTGTTCTGCCTTCGTCCTCGCGTACGGCGTGAATCGCACCGGTGCCACGTACGCCACCGTACCAAGCCGACGGCCACCAGCCACGCCCTAGCCCTATAACTACCCTAGACTCCCCTGGCACCTAACCCTACCTCTCTGCCACCCTCTCCCCTCGACACCGCCGCCGGAATTCTGTCCCTCCCCGCGATCTCGCCCTCTGAAGCTCGTTGTTACCTCGCCGGGGTTGCCCGTGTCTGAATCTCCACTGGTCACCTCCACCCCGCAGATCCACTCCCCCATCCAAGTGTTGGAATCGATCACCCACCTCGTCCTCCTCCGATTGCACACCCGAGCGAGCACGGGGACCTTCGGAATCGTCACCGCCGTCTTCTTCACTGCCGCGGCATCCACCTCCGCCGTCGAGCTCACCCGCGGCAATCCCCTGCTGATCATCCCTCCTACTTCCTCGTGGATCACTGGAACGAGCACGTCGTGGTTCCCTCTCCCTCGGCAACGACTCCTCGACCCCGGAGAGCAGCTGTAACTGCGTCGCCGTCCACGGCCGTGTCGCCGTCGAGCGCGCCACTGCCCCTGCAACCTCGACCCACCCCCGGTGAGCACGCCGTTCTGCTCCTTGCTCCTCTTTTACTCTCTGTGCACACCCACGCACCACCAGCATCGCAGCAGCACACGCGCATCGGCATCGATCACCACCGTGCTGTTCCCCGCCGGCGATCTCAGTAGCTGTCGCAAGTTCAGAAACATCGCGTGCAGTTTTCAGTTAAGCCTAGATAGGCAGCGTTATCCTCACTGCGCAGCGTATGTCTGACAAACTGAAACGAACAGCGCAGTGGTAGCGTTGTTCTGCCGCCCGCGCGAGTGCCTGGGATCGACTCCTCGGCTCCGCCGAGAAACACCCCCCCTTTTTGCTCGCGCGGCTGACAGCCGTGGCCCGCCGGTCAGCGACGCTCACGGCCACGCCAGCTTCGCCCCGTGCCACGCTGGCTAGGCCCACGGTGCAGTGACCGTGGCTAGCTGCCAGCGCTGTAACAACAGTTTTCTGCGAATTACTGTAATTCAAAAATCCATTTAAATAACAAATTTGAGTATAAATTTCAACCTCTAATATGTTTTGTTTTATAATTCCAATAAATACAAACTTTATATGTTTTCTGATCCAAATCTTCTAATCTTTCCAAATATCCAACTTGTGTTCTGTTTTGAACTTTCAAATTGCAATTCAAATTCAAATTTAAATCATTTCAATTGTATTTTGCTAAATTCAATAACTAATTATTCATAAGTCTAAATTATGCAAATAAAATATGTTTTCAATACCATTTTAAATAAGCTAATCAAATATAATTTTTGTTTCCTGGTTTGAATAATTTAAATTGCCTAAACATTTTTAAATCTTGTTTAATTCAATTAAAAATTGTTTAATATTGTTTAATTCATAACTAAATAATCCAAAGTCCAATTTCAAAATGTGAAACATGTAATCCAACTAAAATTTGATAACCTTTTCAAATATTAACTTTGTTATTTGTTTTGCACCCTTTAACTTGTTGAAAACAACAATTACTTGTTCAACACCATTAAGTAACTAATTTTCCAAACTTGTTAATGTTTTCTAAAATGGTTAACTATCATTTCCAATTGCAATTAAACTTGTTATCTTATTGTTCCTCATCATGCATGCATCATACTAAGTCACTTACACATGATGCTAGTGATAGAACAATTAATTCAACTATAAGGCATGGGTTTGCCATATGCAATCTTTGCATATGGAATCCATTTAAACTTGTGTATCTTACCCACTAGCCTACTTTGGTGCATCTATTACACATGTCATGCATCCATACCTTGTTCATGCTGGGTCTTTTGCCGTAGTAGTAATTGTTACATCCCGTTGTTTGTCCGAGGTTCGTTGCTTCTTCCCGGATAGGACGTTGAGATGATGTGAGCAACGACAAGTTCTGCTACCTTGCGGGATCTCAGGCAAGTATACTCACTTGCATGCCATATGGCTGCCTTTCATCACTTGTTACCGATACTTCCGTTGTTCTTTTCTGCTAGCCTTAGTAGTAGTTGTTTCTGTTACGAACCTATCACATGAATCCTTTAACCAATGATATTGCCTCACCTCCCCTCCTATAACCTTTGCTTGAGCCTGTGTCTTACTATCTTGCTTAGGGTTGTTTTGCTCGAGTCTGTTACCCGTTACTTTCTGTTATTACTTCCTTATGTTCTGGGGGCTCGATGTTTAATCAATCAATCAATCATGCTAATGTTACTATTAATAATAAATTTGATGATAAGGCACCGGCAGGAGGCCCTTTGTGGTTTTGAGGCCTGCTAGTGTCGACCCTAATAGGAAAAGGGTCTTGTCTACTGATCCATGATGAGCGCACTACCCGCATTTGGGGAGTATGGGCTCCCCCTCAGTTTGACCCGATTCGCATCTCGTCCAAATCGCCTCATTTAGTTCGGGTTTTCCATTTGCTGCATGCATGTTTTTGCGAGCCCTTGGATCCCGGGTGGAACTTTCGTAGTCGGCATATAGGGGGACACGGTCTTAGAGTGCTATGAGGGTCCATTTTCTTCTGGGCCCGAGTAGCCGTGCGCCCAAGGTGCTTTGGGCTTGATGCGAAGAAGGGTTGGATTGTGTTGAGTGCCCCGCTTGGTGGGAGGCATTCCATCTGGCGGGATATTCATGAGTGTGGTTACTTTGGTGCATCCCTGCAGGGTAAATCTTCTCGAGAAGCCGTGTTTTCCGCGGTTATGGATTACTTGGTGAAAGTACTGGCTAACAAGTACTCAGGACAACTTAAACCTAATGATCAACCATGTTACACCCCATGATTAACAACTTGACTAGTAATAGGTTTATTCACACAATAACTTGATTCACCTTTAATACACTGTGTGAGTTATCCTCGGATTGCTTCTTTGGCTAAAGGGGCGAGGTCCAGGATGGGTTTGTTTGTATTTACTTTCAGTTGGTTACGATCCTCGATCTTACCTCCTTTCTGATGGTTGGAAGTAATAGAATCTCTGTAGTTGGTTAGTGCAGCCTGTTGTCGCTTATTTGCAATAACCCCCTTTCTTTCCGTTGATCCTAAAGTATTTGTATCTTGTGATGACTGGCTACGCCGGTAACTTGTGAGTATGGGTTTTATCCCCCTTGCCAGTACTTAACCGTACTGACCCACGAATCTCTTTCGTGGCTGCAAATTCCAACTTGCAGTCAACAGGTTTGAAGTATGACGACGTTAGCTTGGGAATCCCTCCGGCTTGGCCTGGGCAGGGATTGGACGCCTTCGGTTATCTTCAGGACTCTTAGTCCAATTTGGATCTTGTCCGTAGACGGACGTTTGTTTCTTCCGCTGTTATTTGGAACTTTGTTTTGTATCAGTTGTAACCCTGGCTCGTTGAGCCCTCTTGTATCTTTCTGATGTTGTTGTAATTGTGGATTATTCGTGAACTATTGTAATGTTATCATAAATGGCAACCTGGAATCGGTTATTATGCGGATTTGGCGGGAATGCTGAAATCTGCATAGTGCCCGATCTCGGGGCGTCACATTCCTCTCATGTTTGCTTGCTCTAGTATGTATAGAATTTTTGTTAAAGCATGATTTGTATGGTGCTTGTTGGGAAAAGAAACTGCTGCTTGAGGTAGAATTTTTAACGGTGCAAGTAGAAGCTTGTATAAACTGTGGCTAGAACTTCTTCATATCATGCTAGATGTTATTTTAGTTTTAAAGCCTTGTGGTTATTGAGTAGCATGGTTAGCCTCAAATAGCTGAGAGTGTTTAATGTGCCATTGAAAGAATCATGAGTTGTTCTTGTCATATAGAAGCATAAATTTGTGGTATTCTCTTTTGAATGTTTTATTCGGTTGACTTGGCGCATGCTCACACCATGTTTATGACTATGAACCAGTCACTAATAGCCTCTATGATCATTTTTTAAACTTGTGGTACCACTTATGCTTTGATTAATGATGTTTATGTCGCTATGCATGATTATGGCTCTTATGCTCTCTTGATTTGCCGCTCCCAGTCTTTTGCTAGCCTCCACCTGTACTGAGTATGGAATTATACTCGTGCATCCAACTCCCTAAAACCAAGTTTTCCCATTGTGTCCACCATACCTACCTACATGTGGTATTTAAATGCCACTCCAAGTAAATTGCTCATGTGTTACCTTTAAAACCTTCAAAATTACTCTTGCTTTGTGTTCCTGTTTTTTCTCATGAGGACGTAAATAGAGAATCTTTATCTCACTTGTTAATTGGATTTCACACCCTGGACTAGTGGCTTCATCCGCTTATCCAATTGATAGAAGATCTGGCAGCGGGGTGCCCAACCCCAAATTAATACGCACAAAATCTCTTCACTATTTTTGCCCCTGATTTATCAGTCAAAGTATAATTGTGTAAACAAAAGAGAAAGAGGGATGATCTTCTACACCAGTTGCGTCCTTCATATGGTAGCCTCTCTTGACGTACTGTATTTTCTGTTTACCATTCGTTGACGTTAGCATACATCTCCCAAAATATAGACACTCCTCCATGGTATGTGATTGTTGGCAGGCACCCGAGGATTCGGTTAGCCATGGTTTGTGTAAGATGGATGGGAGGAGTGTCAAACTTTTAATACATCTGTTTAATAAAATAAAAGCTCTAGCACATGAGTGATCCCTGCTTCCCTCTACGAAGGGCCTTTCTTTTACTTTTATGTTGAGTCTCCATCTTCTAACTTTATGCACAGTTGAGAGAGCATTTTTTCCATTCTGAGTTTTATGTGCATTTGTCCGAGAAACAGTATTAATTGATTCATGATGTGTTATTGCTTGTTATCAAATTATTTGTTCTAGTATTCCTCATGAACTTTGAAGGTGTCCTGGCAATTATGTTTTGCCCCACACTTAAGGACTAGCGAAATACCACTTTGCCATGCTTTCTCTATACTTGAAACAAACGTATATCTTTCTTTGCATTGTTATTCATGATCTTTTATTTGAGATACTTCTCATGATGCAAAGTGATTGCTATGCTTTATTATTAAAGTTCTATTTATCATGTTTGTGTTAACGTTCTATGATCTTAGTTTACATGCTCTACTTTACATATTATGATTAAGATTGTGTGGTAGCATGTCACCCCAGAAATTATTTTGTTTTATCGTTTACCTACTCGAGGACGAGTAGGAACTAAGCTTGGGGATGCTTGATACGTATCCAACAACAAAAATATTAGAGAACTTCATAATATTTATCTTGAGTTAGGACATGAAGTAATGATGCTAACCAAACACAAGTGTGGAATAAATGGTAGTAATGCTGCCCCCTCTCTCTTTATTATCTCTCTTTTGCCCTTTTTGGGGGGAATTTTCGCTGTTTGTGGTCTTCATTCTCAAATCTTTGCAAACTTTCCTAAGGCTTTTGACTCCTATCTTCATATTCCTAAAAAGGATTGTCACAAATACCATGTAACTTATAAATATATTGTTCCTGGTAGTAATATAGAAGTGCATGCTGTTAATCCTGATGTTCCTGAGCCTTATGTTGAAAAAATGTCTTTCCCTCCTAAGGTGAAAGAGCACTCTATTGTGGCTAGTGTGGTTAATAAGAGTAATAAGAAATCTATTGAACCTGATGAACAAGTAACTGTTGAACATGCTGTAGCAATAGTAAAAGATCTTGTTTGTGGAAATGTAGAGGATGAATACATTGTATTTTGTGAGGATGATTATAATATTGTTTTCCATCCTCATAGACCTAAGAAAACTAGTGTTCCTGTGCTTTTTGTTAAGATTGGTGATCATTGCTATTATGGTTTGTGTGATATTGGTGCTAGTTCTAGTGCTATACCTTATGAGCTTTATAGAGAAATTATGCATGAAATTGGTTCTTGTGAGCTTGAAGATATTGAAGTGGTTATTCAACTTGCTAACAGAGAAACTGTTTTTCCTAATGGTATTGTTAGAGATGTGGAAGTTTTATGTGGTAAGACTAAATATCCCACTGATTTTCTAGTACTTGGTAAGGTTGCTAGTAAAACTTGTCCTACTATTTTTGGTAGACCTTTCTTGAACACTTGTGGTGCTATTACAGATTGTAAGAGGGAGAAGATATTGACTAAATTTGATGGAAAATCTTATGAGTTAAATTTCTCCAAATTTCTAGAGCACCTTATGAATCTAAATTGCCTGATGAGAATTTTAAAGTTGAACAACTTTCTTCTATTGCTCTTGCTCCTAACAATGATTTGCATCAATATATGGAGGACCATGAGAGTGAGGTCTTTACGGATGAGAGAAATGAGATTGACGATATTCTTCTTCGTCAACCGGTGATACTGAAACATAATTTACCTGTGGAAGACTTGGTTACCACATTACCACCCAAAGAGGATCCTGTTTTTGATTTAAAACATTTCCCTGCTGATCTTAAATATGCTTATATTGATGATAAGAAAATATATATTGTTATTATTAGTGCTCAACTTTCAGGTGAAGAAGAGGAAAGATTATTGGGAATTCTGAAGAAACACCGTGGAGCTATTGGATATACTCTTGATGATTTGAAGGGGATTCTCCTCCTATATGTCAGCATGCTATTAATATTGAACCAGATGCAAAGCCAGTAGTTGAACATCAAAGTCGTTTAATTCCTAAGATGAAGGAAGTGGTAAGAAATGAGGTATTAAAACTCCTTGATGCTGGTATTATTTTTCCTATTGCTGCTAGTAGATGGGTGAGCCCTGTGCATTGTGTCCCTAAGAAGGGAGGAATGACTGTTGTGCCTAATGAAAACAATGAGCTCATTCCACAAATAGTAGTAGTTGGTTATAGAATGTGCATTGATTTTAGAAAGGTTAATAAAGTTACTAAGAAAGACCATTATCCTTTACCCTTTATTGATCAAATGTTAGACATGTTGTCTAAGAAAACTCATTTTTTTGCTTTCTTGATGGTTATTCTGGGTGTTCTCAAATTGCTGTTAGGAAGCAATATCAGAGAAAACAACCTTTACTTGTCCTTACGGTACTTATGCTTATAGACGTATGCCTTTTGGTTTGTGTAATGCTCCTGCTACGTTTCAAAGATGCATGTTTGCTATAATTCATGGTTTTTGTGAAGAAATTGTGGAAGTATTCATGAACAATTTCTCCGTTTATGGAACTTCTTTTGATAATTGTTTGCACAACCTTGATAAGTTTTGCATATATGTGAGGAAACTAATCTTGTTCTTAATTGGGAGAAATGCCACTTTATGGTAAATGAAGGAATTGTTCTTGGACATAAAATTTCTGAAAGAGGTATTGAAGTGGACATAGCTAAAGTGGAAGCAATAGAGAAAATGCCCTGTCATAGGGATGTTAAAGGTATTCGTAGTGTTCTTGGGCATGCTGGTTTTTATAGGAGGTTTATTAAAGATTTCTCTAAAATATCAAAGCCTCTTACTAAACTTCTTCAAAAAGATGTACCATTTATTTTGGATGATGGTTGTAAGGAAGCTTTTGAAACTTTAAATAAGGCTTTAACTTCTTCTTCTATTGTTCAACCACCTGATTGGAATTTACCTTTTAAAATTATGTGTGATTCTAGTGATTTTGCTGTAGGTGTTGTTCTTGGACAACGCATAGATAAGAAGTTGAATGTAATTCATTATGCTCGTAAGACTCTTGATGCTGCTCAAAAGAATTATGCTAGTACTGAAAAAGAGTTCTTAGCTGTAGTTTTTGCATGTGATAAGTTTAGGCCTTATATTGTTGACTCAAAGGTTACTATTCATACTGATCATGCTGCTATTAGATACCTTATGGAAAAGAAAGATGCTAAGCCTAGGCTTATTAGATGGGTGTTGCTTTTACAAGAGTTTGATTTGCATATTGTGGATAGGAAGGGTGCTCAAAATCCTATTGCTGATAACTTGTCTAGATTGGAAATCATTACTTTGACCCTATTCACGTTAATGATAGTTTTCCAAATGAACAGTTGGCTGCAATAAAGGTAAAATCCCAAGATAGTCCATGGTATGGTGATTATGCTAACTTTATTGTTTCCAAGTATTTGCCTCCAACATTTACAGCTCAACAAAGAAGAAAATTCTTCTATGATTTGAGGCATTATTTTTGGGATGACCCACACTTATATAAAGAAGGAGTAGATGGTATTATGAGAAGATGTGTTCTAGATCATGAACAATGTGAAATATTGAAGAAGTGCCATGTTAGTGCTTATGGAGGACATCACGCTGGAGATAGAACTGCACATAAGGTTCTACAATCGGGTTTCTATTGCCCTACTCGCTTTAAAGTTGAACGTAAATTTATTTGATCTTGTGATGAATGTCAAAGAATTGGTAATATTTATAGATGTAATGAAATTCCTATGAGTTATTCTCTTGTTATTGATAAGAAATTTCAAAGAATGTCAAACAATCCTCACTCGTCTTCAGATTTATCTGCACGTTGGAATATGCAGCCCCCACGGGGGAGGAAGTCAGTACAAACAATGTACTGGAAAGTGACACTTGTATGGTGGCAGTTTTGAGGAATAGACTAGCTACATGATATTTGGCTAGTGGAGTCTGGGCTATTTTCATAAAGCCAGTTTTGTCCTATATTTGGTAAATCATTGAAAAATCTTAAGAAATCAACATGGGTAGACACACCATGTAGTTTGATAAAGGCATCATGGGTAGACCACCATGAAGTTTGATAAAGTCATCATGGGTAGACACACCATGAGTTTGAAAAGTCATCATGGGTAGACACACCATGATTTTGAAAAGGTAGCACAGAGGGGTAGACACACCATGTGTTCTAGGAAAAAGGTTTCTAGCATGTTTTAATTCATTCAGAAAAGATGAGGAGATCCTTCAGCACCAACTATGTCTAGTTTTCTCAAATTGCCCATAACCGGGGACACGGCTAAGATCTTAGTTTTTAACTCTGCAGAGGTTGTGCACTTTCACCTTGAGACTCATTTTCCCCGAGAGAAAAATGAGACAAGACCTTTGGGAAGAGGGATTCAACCATACCAGTATTGACTCGTTGCTCCTAAAATTCTACCACCCCTTGTCAATACAACATGAGGAACCCCCACAACTTACTTAATCTTGGCAGAGCCCATATTACCTCAAGGCTGCATTGGAAGCTAACTATACATGGAAGACCTACAGATCTCTTTATTCCTGGGTGGCAATCCACAAGTGTACCCTCAGGTGACAACCACCACATCCATGGACCTGGGAGTGACCCAGGTGACAACCACCATGGACATGGCCCTGAGTAGCCACTCAACATAATCCAAGCAATTACCAATCCACCCAGGTGTTTCATTGGGTTGTTAAATTTCAATTTTCAAAGTACCACGACCCAACAAGTAACACCAATAGTTGTGATAGCATTATAGCATAGATAAACTAGTACCTAGCAGGGGTTTCAGGTTGGCTACACACTACTAGGTGTTCTGATCATAGCATATACTTGGAAAATAATAAATCACCTATCATGCATACTACTGAAAACACTAATGCAATTGAAAACCAAAAATGAGACATGAGTATCACTTGCCTTGTGGAAGTTGGTATAGAGGCACTCTCTTCACAAATACAACGTTGCTCTCTGTACCATCTAAACAATACAAATAAATAACAATAACCATGCAATTCACTCACAAACAAACAAAAATACAATACAAAAGCATGACAAGTTATTCAACTTGATTGGTGTTAACATGGACAAGGCTTTGACACATAATTCAACTTACAAAGAGAATTATGGTAAAATGGTTTAGGCCTAGCTACTAGGGTATGGGTTGGTCAAGGAATATCACTTAACTCAATATACAATAGAAGTGGATGTGATAAGGTTCAAGGCTTAAGGGTTTTAGAAATAAAAACCATGACAAACATGATCTATTCCATGGCTTTAGGTACTAGGGTTTCAAGCAATTCACAACATGACTTTTAAATTTACAAAGGGTCTTGGGTTAGGGGTTTCTGGTCCAAAATTTATTATCACATGTGGTTAACATGAAATGGGTGTTGGTTCTGATCAAAATGATCACACCACAATTTTCCTAAAGGGGGTTCTCATCAAAGAACACTTAATTTATAATGGCTTAATACTATGGATGGTTTATATGGAAATTATACATGGAAAGGGGTTCTCTGGTAACAAATGATTTTTGTACTGGTCTCTCTGGTCTAAGGTTACTAAATGGAACATTTTTCTAGAAGGAAACTAATTAAAATTATTTCTAGAATTAAAACTAGATGCAAAATACACAAATGGCTATTTAAATTCTAATCTCCATTTTAATTGGTTCAATTATTATTTTGGGGCAGATGGTATGAAAGTACACATTCTAAGGATTCCAAAAATATTTTATTTGCAATTTTTGGGTTTGTACAATTTGAATTATGACAGAATTCATCAAACAAGTATATTTAAATTTGAACCAATTTAAGTTTGACAAATTTTAATTTGGACAGTGCCAAAAATTTCTACATGTTCAGGGGATTTCAAAAAGTCCAAGTTTGCTAAATTTGGCTAAGTGGATCAAGAGTTATGATGGCTGCAAGTTGCAGGGACTTTTCTGCAAAACCGTATTTGATTTTCTATTCGTAATAAAACAGAAATAGGGTCAGGCCGCGTGGCGCTTTCAAATTGGTTGGGCATGCTAACTAGGCACTGGCGTGGCTGCTGAGTAGGCGATGACGTGGTTAAGTCGTTTTGAATCTGGTTCGTTCGATTCTGATCCAATGACCGCGTACCCCTTTGAATAAGTGTTCTATCCTAGCCCTACGATGGAGATCCGATGGACAAGGATGGCTCAGAGGAACTCACTGGAGGGGATCCCGCCGGGAATGGCTACACGGTGGCCGGCGCGCACGGGATTTCGGCGATGGAGGCTCTTCGGTGGTCCTCCGAGCACGGGGAGTCGACGACGAGACGCGGTGCGACGCGACAATGCATATGGTGGCTACGGTGTGCCTCCTCGCTTCCAGGAACGGCGGTGGGGAACAATCGGAGACGCGCGGACGCCGGTGAGGGGCAGTCGAGGATGGCAGCGACGATTTGCTGCGAGGAAACCGAAGAGGGAAGTGGCATGAGAATCGCGAGGACATGGGGAATCGAACGGAGGGGGTATTGGGATCGGGTGTTTGCTCACCTGGCCGGATTAGACGATGAACGGCGCGGCCAAATGTATTCCGGCGAGCAAATTGGGAACTCGGGACATGGTATCAAGGGGGAACCCATGGGGAAAAGAAGAGGAGGGACTGGGCTAGTTATAGAGGGGTCGGGATGCCAGGAGATGCGCGGGGGAAGGAGATCGTGGTGCGGCATCATGTGCGAGATTTCCGTGAGGGGGAAGACAACCACGTCGGCATGACGTCATTCTTAGGTCAGGTCTGGGCCCACGGGTCAGTGGGAGGGAGGAGAGATATAGGGGGCACGCGGGCTGGGCTGCTTACGGTTTTTCTGCGCGCGCGGTGAGTAATCGGGGGTGGGCTTGGGCCGGTTGCTGAGTTTTGCGCTGCGCGCGGGCGAGAGAAAGAGAGGGAAAGAAGTGGACTCGGTCCGTTCTGTTTTTTTTTGTTCTTAGTCTTTTCCTTTTCTATTTCCTGTTTTTATTTCCGAAATAATTCATATCTTTTATTTGGAAACTCCAAATGGCCTCAAACAAGTTTCTACCTTTTTGTAAAAACTTTATCTTTCAATTAGAAGCATGTTTGTGTTGTTTTCATCACTTTTGAATTTTTCAAATAGAAAAATATGTATGAAATTTTAATAGCAATTATAGGCATTTAAATAGGAAATATATTTTCAATAGAGAATAGGTTTTCATATAATTTTCAGAAACAATTCATAAGTCAAGTTTTCAACTTATAAAATCTAGTAACTTATTTGTGCCCAAATAAAACCATTGAAAGTCATTTTTGAAAAGAATAAATTGCCAAGTCATTTGTAATTTCCACTAATGATATTTGGGCTTCTTAAATCATTTTCCAAACCCAAATGATTAACAAATGGGATACTCTTATTAAATATGGGTTGAAAACATGTTTGCCAAGAAGAAATATTTCCTGTTTATAATGAAAACTAAATTTGAAATAGCTTTAGGGTTTAAGGAAGAAAGTAGTTTGGATTCTTAATTCCAATTTCATTAGAATCTGTATTGTTTTCTTTTGTTTCTTGCATCTCATTTGGTTTTTTGGTGTCTTGCATAACATGAAAACAAACGTTTCAATTTTTAGTGACTTTTGAACTTTTCCAAAAATCAGGGATGTTACACTTTATGGGCTTATAGAACTGCTTATAAAAATCCTATGGGTATGTCTCCCTATAAAATGGTTTATGAAAAATCTTCTCACTTGCCTTTAGAATTAGAACATAAAGCTTATTAGGCAGTGAAAGAACTTAATAAATATTTTAAACTTGCTGGTAAGAAAAGAATGCTTGATTTGAATCATCTAGATGAATTGAGATGTGAAGCTTATGAAAATGCTAAGCTCTTCAAAGATAAAGTTAAACAATGGCATGATAAAAGAATACTTAAAAGAGAGTTTCATGTTGGTGAGAAAGTTCTATTGTATAGGTACCATCTCAGTTTTTTTGTAGGAAAATTACTCTCCAGATGGGAAGAACCTTATATTATTGAAGAAGTGTATCGGTCGGGTGCAATTAAAATTGCTTCCCTTAAAGATAACACTACACAAGTGGTAAATGGGCAAAGACTCAAACATTATATTTCTGGGGATTCTTATGATGAAGATGTTGATGTTATTCTAGTAATGACTCCGGAGAAGTTCATTAGAGGTAACAGTTCTATTAAGAAAAAGTTCGCGGAATACCTTGCAAGTTATAATTTACTGGTTTTTGGAAAATATGAAAAATACTGAGCCAAAGAGAAGTTGGAGAAGGTCCCCGGAGGCACCACACCACCTGGGGGAGCGGGCCCACCCCTGGCTGCGCCACCCTATGGTGTAGGCGCCCCGGAGCCCCTCTCCTACTCGTTTTCGACCTGGACTTTCCTTTCGTTACATTTTTTTCTATATAACCCCCATACCCCCGAGGTTCGTATATCGTTTTCTCGTGTTTCTGTTTCGAGTTGTTTCTGCTAGGATCTGCTTTCAGTTTTAGAAGCATCATGGTCTCCGCCAACAACAACAAGGGGAAGAGACCGAAGGAAGATGATCTCCAAGACCGGAAGCCGGAGGAGGAGATCGAGAGTGGAGCTGAAGGAGATGTAAAAGAAAAACCCACGAATGCGTCGCTGCACCACCATCGCAAGCATTGGAGTGCTTGCAAAACCTTCCAAGCAAACGGCAAGGATGAGCACCGGAGGGAAGGCCCCACGTCACTGCTTAGCTTCAAGGACACCACTTTCAGGTATAAAGAAACCTTTCCGTACTTTAATTCATGAGTATCAATCTAGGAGGGTACCCGAGGCAAAATTGCCTTCTTGCTGGGATATGTATTGTTCTAACCGTGCATATGAAGGGAGATCTCAACCTAAGGAGGTGTGGGTAAAAAATCTTGATGGCTGGAATTCACCGTCTGACAAGCATGCAAACCGTATTAATCACAATACAGAGATGATGTGTATGCTTATGTTCGCAATTGGAGATCTGAAGAAATCAATTGATAAGATCATTGAGAAGGATTCACCACCACCACCGAAGAATTGATTCGTCATTGGTATTGGCATCCCCTTGGCTTGTTCCAAGCTTGGGGGAGTGCCGCGGTATCACACCTTTATCTTTCACCCTTTTTACCTTTTAGTAGAGTCATATCATGAGTAGAGAAAATACCATATAGAATGGTTTGCAGTATGGAAGTGTCACTCTGTAGTTGGTTATCGTGGTATCCCTTCGATTGAGGTTCCGTAATGAAATATTATTGAGAAGTTTCATCATCTACTTGCTCTACTTGATTTTAGTTTGTATTTTTTTCTTATGTGATTAATATTGTTATTAGTATTGGTATCAATTTTGGAGCTTCAAGTTAATCTACTTGGTTTGGCAAACTTAGCATTGGTCAGTAGCAACAATTCGTTGCGACTTAAGTAGAAAAGAGGGAGTTGCATGTAGATATATTATTCCAAGATCTTTCTTTCTTGTTATCTCATAAGCTTAGTATTCTTAAATAAGTTTGTTTGTACTTTCAAGGAAGATTGCATGATTTGCTTTATCATATATGTTCTTGTTTGTTTTACCTCAATTATTATGCTTGCTACCCAACCTTGCTAGCCAAAAACTTGTACTGAGAGGGAATGCTTGATACGTTGTAAACGTATCCTTAATTTCTGATGTTCCATGTTGTTTTCTTATTGTTTCCCACATGTTTTCTATACACTTTATGTCATTTTTATCGATTTTTCGGACTAAGCTATTGACAAGATGCCACAGATCCAGTTCCTTATTTTCTGCTGTTTTTAGTTTCTAGAAAAGTTGTTCCAGAAATATTCTCAGAATTCAAAAATTCAAAGCCCGGAAGTCTTAGGATTCCCGAAGGGTCCACGAAGTCCCGAAGAGACCCGGAGGGAGGCCTCAGGGGGCCCACACCATAGGGCGGCGCGCCCCTCTTGGCCGCGCCGGGGGTGGTGTGGGGCCCCCAGGCCTCCATCGCCTTTGCCCTTTCGCCTATTTAATCCCCCTAGGACATAAAATCTAAATATATTCCACTTCGTCCCGAAAAACACCCGAGGTTGCCGTCATCGTCCTCCCGAGATCGGGAGGGTTCTCGAGCTCTCCCCGGCACCCTGCCGGGAGGGAAAGTCATCACGGGAGGGGTCTACACCACCATGCCCTCCTCCGAAATGATGCGTGAGTAGTTCATCCCTGGACTACGGGTCCATAACAGTAGCTATATGGTTGTTCTCTCCAATTTGTACCTCATGTTTAGATCTTGTGAGCTGCCTAACATGATCAAGATCATCTTTATGTAATGCTACATGTTGTGTTTGCTGGGATTTGATGAATGTTGAATGCTATGTATTATGATTATCAATCTATCATGTTATCTTCATTCTTATGTTATTTATGATCTTGCATGCTCTCTGTTATTAGTAGATGCTCTGGCCAAGTAGATGCTAGTAACTCCAAGAGGGGGTATTTATGCTCGATAGTGGGTTCATGCCTCCTTTGCAACTGTGCTCAAGTGACAGAAACGTGACGGTTCGAGGATGTGTTGGTGCCATTAGGGAGAAAACAACGGTGTTTACCTAGTTTACATTGTTTACATTACACACTTTGCTTATGACGATAATCTGTTGCTAGCAACTTAATACCCAACATTTGTTCGGATGATTTTCGGAGGGTCGATTATTAGACATAGATGTAGTTGGATGACGGTCTATGTATTTTGTTGTAATGCCCACATGAATCACATAGTAATCTTTATGTCTTGCATATGCACTATGGTGCAGCCTTCATTTCTGTCAATTGCCCAACTATAATTTGTTCACCACACATGTTATTTATCTTTCACGGAGAGAAACCACTAGTGAACTATGGACCCCGGTCCATTTTCCTCAGACTGATAAAACACCTACTGCTTTCATACTGCTTCATATTGTTCCTACTGTTTTCCACACCATACGTTTAACGTCTTTGTATTCTGAAAAATCGGTGAGATTGACAACCTCACTGCTTCGTTGGGGCAAAGTGATTTGATTGTGTTTGTAGGTTCCACGTTGCTGCTGAACCGGTAGTGCGCCCTGCCATCTCAGCTGCTTCAACCTTCTGAAGTTACTCCTTCCTCCTACTAGTCGATTCACCCTTAGTTTCTTTATGAGGGAAACTTGCTGCTGGACTCTTCATACCTTCCTCTTGGTGTCTCCCAACGTACGTGTGTTCACACGCATCAAGCACTTTTCTGACGCCGTTGCCGGGGAGGAAGATAATTTGTTCAAGGGGAGTCTCTCACCTCCAATCATTTTTACTTTGTTATTGTTTCCCTTGTTACTTGATTTATTATGATTGCTATCAATGTTTGATGCATTTGAAACTATATCTTATAGGCAAGGTGGGTTCACAGATGAACAACGAAAATATTATAAGGAACACCGCTTGTCACAAAAAGGGATACACTTATGGGAGCAAATTAATAAATTGCATGACTATGCTAAAAACTTGTGCTCTACTTATAATGTTACTTATTGCTTTGATAAATCCTGCTCCTGTAGGAGGTATAAACACCTCCCTTTTCAATGTGTCGCACCCTGATTTCTAGGGGATACTCACCGTACGAACTGGATAACAGATGCTTGGATTATGGGGCATAACTGCTCCCACGTCCCAGCTTCCTGGTAGGCCTGCGCTTATGCGCGACAACACAAGCCCTGCTATTCCATCGTCGATGTAAACTATCCACTAGAGATCAAAGGCACTTCCGTCGACGTACTTCAAACCATACACACATGGTACGTCAACGGCGTTGAACAACTGATATCACAACAGATCTCTACGACACAAAAGATTGAAATAACTTGCAAATGGCTCTCAGTAGAGCAGAGATAGCAAATACAATCATTCAGAGGGCACATGCCCCAACAATTCATCATTACATCACAGCGGAAGCATTCAACATGTCTGAGTACAGACAAGAACCAAATAGGCCTAAGAGGCCGGAAACAAACAGACGGAGCCCATCCACGAAGTCTCGGATCCTGCCCGGGTCCGCTATCTACTCGTCAGCAGTCTCGTCATACTCCACGTAGTAGCCACCATGTAGATCCTCGGAAACGTAGGTCTGCGGAAACCACAGCCCCAAAGGGGTCAGTACATAAACGTACTGGCAAGCAAGACTCACAATTCACCAAAGTGTAGCCCGTCAACACCAAGCACAGATGCCTTGGGTTCAACGGAAGAGAGGGGATATAAAAGATGCTGCAACTGGCTGCGCTAACCAACTACAGAGATTCTACCACTTCCGGCTAACAGAAAGGAGATAAGATCGAGGATTGTAACCAACTGAAAGATAACGTCAAACAAACCCATCCTGGATCTCGCCCCTTATCCAAAGAAGCAATCCGAGGATAACTCACACAGTTGTATTAACGGTGAATCAAGTTATTGTGTCATCAACCTATTACTAGTCAAGTTATTAATCATTGGGTGTAACATGTTTGATCATTATGTTTAAGTTGTCCTGAGTACTTGTTAGCCAATACTTTCACCAAGTAATCCATAACCGCGGAAAACACGGCTTCTCGAGAAGATTATCCCTGCAGGGTTGCACCAATTTGGCCGTACACGCATGAATAACCCGCCAGATGGAAAGGCCCTTCCACCAAGCGGGGCACTCAACACAACTCAACTCTTCTTCGCATCAATCCCAAAGCACCTTAGGCGCACGGCTAATCGAGCCCAGAAGAAAATGGACCCTCATAGCACTCTAAGAACGTGTCCTCCTATATGCCGACTACGAAAGTTCCACCCGGGATCCAAGGGCTCGCAAGATCATGCATGCAGCAAATGGAAAGCCCGAACTAAATGAGGCGATTTGGACGAGATGCGAATCGAATCAAATTGAGGGGGGCGCCCATACTCGCTTCCCACATGCGGTTAGTGCGCTCATCATGGATCAGTAGACAAGACCCTTTTCCTATTAGGGTCGACACTAGCAGGCCTCAAAACCACAGAGGGCCTCCTGCCGGTGCCTTATCATCAAATTTATTATTTAACAATAACATTAGCATGATTGATTGATTAAACATCGAGCCCCCAGAACATAATAACGATATAGTAACTGAAGGTAACGGGTAACAGACTCGAGCAAAACAACCTAAGCATGCTAGTAAGACACGGGCAACAAGCAATGGTTATAGGTATGGAGGTGAGGCAATATCAGGGTTCAGGGTATCATGTGATGGGTTCGTAACAGAAACAACTACTACTAAGGCTAGCAGAAAAGAACAACGGAAAGTATCGGTAACCAATGTTCAAAGGAACACAGTGGTTCATGTGAGTGATAACTTGCCTGCAAACCCAGTAGCCTGGTACTGAGCTAACTCCTTAGAAGGGGTGTCGTAAGTATCGTCGGTCTCAACGTCGTCGTACGTCCGGGAAGAAGCAAACAAACATTGCAGAAAGATAAACAATCAATATAATGGCATAGGTGCACAAACATGGGATGATGCATGTCATGTTAATAGATGCATCAGAATAAACTACTTGACAAGATAACACAATTTAATTGGACCCATATGCAATTGGATTGCATATGGCAAGAGTCCATGAATTAAGTGGAAACAAATGATCTACAATTTAATTACCATGTGAAAGTGGATTACCATGATGCATGCATGATGATAACAACATAATAACAACAAGAGGTGCAAGTGGAAAAGGAATTTAACAAGTGTGGAAGTTATTTGTTAAGTTTGGAAAGTTTGGTTACTTAAACATGTCACACAAGTATTTGTTGTTTTCATCAAGTTAAAGTGTGCAAAACAATTAACAAAGTTTATATTTGAAAAGAACACACAATTTTAGGTGGATTGCATGTTTCACTTGTTGAAAAAGGATTTCAAATAAATTATTTATGAATTAAACAAGTTAAACAAGAATTAAATTGGAATTAATTCAAGTGTGGATGTTAATTGAATTTTATTTGATCAAAACATTAAACCAAGTTCATATTTGAAAAGGTTATGCTTTGAGGGTTTGAAAACATATTTTATATGTCCCAAAAGAATTTGTTTTGATCAAGTTATAAATTTAGCAATATTAAATGATTTAAACAAGGTTTAAATCATTCAACCAATTTTAATTATTCAAAACATGAAACAAATTTTATATTTGGAAAGGTGGTTTAATTTTGCATGGAAAACATATTTCATTTGTTGAAATTGGATTTAAAATAAGCAAGTTATTATTTTGGCAATTTTAAATGCAATAATTAAGAAACAGTTGTTTTCAGCAATTTAAATTATTCAAAACATCAAACAAAATTTATATTTGGAAAGTACATGAAAAGTTGATTGGAAAACATATTTAGCTTGTGGAATTTGGAATTTTTATGAACAAGTTATGATTTTTGCAAGTTTAAGTGATTTAAACAAGAATTCGAATGTTTCACCAATTTAAAATATTCAAAACAGTAAACAAATTTTATATTTGGATAGAACATTTAATTTGGGACAGAAAACATATTTAAAAAGTTAAAATTGGAGTTAAAATGATTTTCTTATGCAATTTACAAGATTTGATGTAAATCTGCCATTTTTAATCCAATAGGGACTTAGAAATATTTTTACAGGGGCTAGGAAGAAATAGAAGGGACCTATTGGTGATTTCCTGGAAGTTTGAGTATCAAAACAAACGGAAAAAAGATTTGGGTTTTATTGTGGGTGGGGGGATTCGAACCCCCCACCTCCTGCTGTGCGTTTGGGGACAGAACCAGCTGGGCTGCTGAAGCTGTGTTGACAGTAAGGGAAACGGAGGGAGCTTAAGGTTCAGGAACTGGCTACTGAACAAATAGAGAAAATAAGGAGCAGAAAAGGGGTTGCGGGGACTTGATCCTGCGACCTGCGGCTTGCTGCGCGCGGATGCTACCAGTGGGGTGGGCTTTGAGTTTGTTGATGGAAGGGGCACGGGGGGAAGTTAAGGTGGTGGTGGCGCGAGTTTCTGACTGAAACTGCACGCACGTGTAACTGAACGTGGGCATCTTCAGATCGCTGTACCAGCTGTGCTCGCCGGAGGGCTCGCCGGAGGGGGCGCCGTGGGGGTGCGGCTCGCGGTGGTGCGGGAGAAGGGGAGATGGGGGAGGAGAGGGAGGAGGTCGCAGGTGGCCTCACCTTGGTGCGATTGGAGCAGGAGGGGTCGGGTCGCTGCAGGGGCGAGCAGACGTGCAGGAGGTGGCCGGTGATGGAGGCCACGGCGGCGGCGCTCCGGGCAGCCTCCCGTCTCCACGCCTGCGCCAACTCGACGAGGAGCTTCCCCCGGTTCCATTCCCAACGAGAGAGAGGCCCCGAGGTGAACGTAGGGCGGCGATCACCGGCGGCCATGGGCTGTTTTCGGTGGGTTTCAGAGAGTGCACGTACAGAGGGAAAAAGAGACAGGGAGAGGAGAGGGAAGGGGTGGAAGGGAAGATGGCGGCGCTAGGGTTAGAGGATGGGCTAGGGTTAGGCTAGCAGGGGCTAGGGGGGGTAGGTTATATGGGGAAGGGGCCATGGTACGGCAAGCATCTGGTGGAGGGAGGAGGGGATCGACCGGTTCTGAACGTGTTCGTACAGGTGCTGACGTAGGTTGAAGATGACAGGTGGAGATGGGCTGGGCCGAAAGCAGTTGGGCTGAGAGGAAGAGTGGATGGCTGCCCTCCTCCTCTCTTTTTTTTTCTATTTTTGCTTCCTCCTTTTTTTTTGCTGAAAAGTAAATGGAAGCATTTGATAGGTTTAACTTGGTGATAAATTTGGAAAAAATTTGGGTAACCTCTTTAGGTCATTTGCAAACAGGTTTTAACTTTTATTTTCAAAAGGTTGAATTTTTGTTTGCGGTTTGAAATTGAAACAAATTTAGGTGATATTTTTAATATTAAAGATCATTAATAAAACCAACATTTAAATAGGGTAACCCCTATGGTAATTAGACAAATTGAGTTGATTTGTTTTGTTAACAACATGATTTCAAAATGGTTCTGTTTTGGTGCTTTGATTTGAAATTTTAAATGTGTTTGTGGAATTAAATGATTGATTTAAAACCATCATTTTCACAAGTGATCACTATGGCAAAACATGAAACAAATTGGTTGTTTTTAGTTGTGATTCTTATTCAAAAAGTTGTAACAGAACAAGTATGAAACCATTGTTTGAATAAAATTTGAATTTGAGTTGTGAAAACAGTGGAAAACAAATGCAACAATTAAGAAACAAATGCAAACAACATGGAAACAATATGATGACATGATGCAATACTTAAATAAACATGCAACAAACATTCTAAGGGGATGGTTTTCATACTTGGGCTGTTACAAAACGCCCCCCCTTGAAGGAATCGTGCCCCGAGATTCCTACTGAGAAAAGAAAAGGTCCGGAAACTTCTTGGGTAGACGTCAGGGAATTTGGAAACCACCGGAACATTTTCAAGTAAAGGGGAGAGATTTTGCACCAAGGGTGTATAGCTGAATGGACTTGATTCATTCGGAGAATAGATTATCTGGCTAGAATGGTGGAACAGAGTTATTGATATCAATGCAACACCAAGAATAACATCAATGTCAGAATCATCAACATGAGAGTAACGAGGAATATGTGGCCTCCCATTAGAATTGGATTGTTCTTACTTATCTTGGAAGTCAACATTTGAGATCCCGGGGAGTGAACAGAGATTTGATTGCTTAGTGGAACCAGAATTAGGTTGTATGTTGTGTGAAAGATTTTTGACACAAAGGAAAGTGATGCTCCGGTATCAAACAACACTTTAGCTGGAATAGAGTTTACGAGGAAGTTTTGATTAGACGCCGGTAGAAGATTTGAAGTGGAAAACAACAACAAGGTTTGAACGGACGAAAATGATGTTGAGAAGAATAGGATAACGAAGCAACACCGGGAAAACGAGATCAAAACACTCCTGGGGTACTACGGAAAACCCATCCGGGCTTCTAAAGGATCAATATCTACTGCTTAAGGAATAGAGGATCTGCTTCCGGGGCTTACACGCCTCCGTTCTCAATCGTGAGTAGGCAACATGATAAATCATGTCACAACCACCTCCATTCCTATGGTCTAGTAGATATAAGCATCCTAGAGAAACCAGAATTCGTGAAATCCTAACTTGAAAGTTCAGATGAGAAGGGAAAACAACGTTGCACTTCCTTACCAGAAAAGGGAGGGTGGGTGGGGAAAGAAGAAAAAGAACAGAATTCC
The DNA here is from genome assembly GCA_028641055.1 of Alopecurus myosuroides. Classification (NCBI taxonomy): domain Eukaryota; kingdom Viridiplantae; phylum Streptophyta; class Magnoliopsida; order Poales; family Poaceae; genus Alopecurus; species Alopecurus myosuroides. Next base: position 43,973,239 of record CM054063.1, on the reverse strand, counting down.
TACTCTCACGTTTCATTTTTCCTGTATAGCTACAAAATAGTTTTCTAGACTCAACTGCGACCAGTAAAAAGGGATCCTACAGGCAGACAGGCTCTGATACCATTTGTCGCACCCTGATTTCTAGGGGATACTCACCGTACGAACTGGATAACAGATGCTTGGATTATGGGGCATAACTGCTCCCACGTCCCAGCTTCCTGGTAGGCCTGCGCTTATGCGCGACAACACAAGCCCTGCTATTCCATCGTCGATGTAAACTATCCACTAGAGATCAAAGGCACTTCCGTCGACGTACTTCAAACCATACACACATGGTACGTCAACGGCGTTGAACAACTGATATCACAACAGATCTCTACGACACAAAAGATTGAAATAACTTGCAAATGGCTCTCAGTAGAGCAGAGATAGCAAATACAATCATTCAGAGGGCACATGCCCCAACAATTCATCATTACATCACAGCGGAAGCATTCAACATGTCTGAGTACAGACAAGAACCAAATAGGCCTAAGAGGCCGGAAACAAACAGACGGAGCCCATCCACGAAGTCTCGGATCCTGCCCGGGTCCGCTATCTACTCGTCAGCAGTCTCGTCATACTCCACGTAGTAGCCACCATGTAGATCCTCGGAAACGTAGGTCTGCGGAAACCACAGCCCCAAAGGGGTCAGTACATAAACGTACTGGCAAGCAAGACTCACAATTCACCAAAGTGTAGCCCGTCAACACCAAGCACAGATGCCTTGGGTTCAACGGAAGAGAGGGGATATAAAAGATGCTGCAACTGGCTGCGCTAACCAACTACAGAGATTCTACCACTTCCGGCTAACAGAAAGGAGATAAGATCGAGGATTGTAACCAACTGAAAGATAACGTCAAACAAACCCATCCTGGATCTCACCCCTTATCCAAAGAAGCAATCCGAGGATAACTCACACAGTTGTATTAACGGTGAATCAAGTTATTGTGTCATCAACCTATTACTAGTCAAGTTATTAATCATTGGGTGTAACATGTTTGATCATTATGTTTAAGTTGTCCTGAGTACTTGTTAGCCAGTACTTTCACCAAGTAATCCATAACCGCGGAAAACACGGCTTCTCGAGAAGATTATCCCTGCAGGGTTGCACCAATTTGGCCGTACACGCATGAATAACCCGCCAGATGGAAAGGCCCTTCCACCAAGCGGGGCACTCAACACAACTCAACTCTTCTTCGCATCAAGCCCAAAGCACCTTAGGCGCACGGCTAATCGAGCCCAGAAGAAAATGGACCCTCATAGCACTCTAAGAACGTGTCCTCCTATATGCCGACTACGAAAGTTCCACCCGGGATCCAAGGGCTCGCAAGATCATGCATGCAGCAAATGGAAAGCCCGAACTAAATGAGGCGATTTGGACGAGATGCGAATCGAATCAAATTGAGGGGGGCGCCCATACTCGCTTCCCACATGCGGTTAGTGCGCTCATCATGGATCAGTAGACAAGACCCTTTTCCTATTAGGGTCGACACTAGCAGGCCTCAAAACCACAGAGGGCCTCCTGCCGGTGCATTATCATCAAATTTATTATTTAACAATAACATTAGCATGATTGATTGATTAAACATCGAGCCCCCAGAACATAATAACGATATAGTAACTGAAGGTAACGGGTAACAAACTCGAGCAAAACAACCTAAGCATGCTAGTAAGACACGGGCAACAAGCAATGGTTATAGGTATGGAGGTGAGGCAATATCAGGGTTCAGGGTATCATGTGATGGGTTCGTAACAGAAACAACTACTACTAAGGCTAGCAGAAAAGAACAACGGAAAGTATCGGTAACCAATGTTGAAAGGAACACAGTGGTTCATGTGAGTGATAACTTGCCTGCAAACCCAGTAGCCTGGTACTGAGCTAACTCCTTAGAAGGGGTGTCGTAAGTATCGTCGGTCTCAACGTCGTCGTACGTCCGGGAAGAAGCAAACAAACATTGCAGAAAGATAAACAATCAATATAATGGCATAGGTGCACAAACATGGGATGATGCATGTCATGTTAATAGATGCATCAGAATAAACTACTTGACAAGATAACACAATTTAATTGGACCCATATGCAATTGGATTGCATATGGCAAGAGTCCATGAATTAAGTGGAAACAAATGATCTACAATTTAATTACCATGTGAAAGTGGATTACCATGATGCATGCATGATGATAACAACATAATAACAACAAGAGGTGCAAGTGGAAAAGGAATTTAACAAGTGTGGAAGTTATTTGTTAAGTTTGGAAAGTTTGGTTACTTAAACATGTCACACAAGTATTTGTTGTTTTCATCAAGTTAAAGTGTGCAAAACAATTAACAAAGTTTATATTTGAAAAGAACACACAATTTTAGGTGGATTGCATGTTTCACTTGTTGAAAAAGGATTTCAAATAAATTATTTATGAATTAAACAAGTTAAACAAGAATTAAATTGGAATTAATTCAAGTGTGGATGTTAATTGAATTTTATTTGATCAAAACATTAAACCAAGTTCATATTTGAAAAGGTTATGCTTTGAGGGTTTGAAAACATATTTTATATGTCCCAAAAGAATTTGTTTTGATCAAGTTATAAATTTAGCAATATTAAATGATTTAAACAAGGTTTAAATCATTCAACCAATTTTAATTATTCAAAACATGAAACAAATTTTATATTTGGAAAGGTGGTTTAATTTTGCATGGAAAACATATTTCATTTGTTGAAATTGGATTTAAAATAAGCAAGTTATTATTTTGGCAATTTTAAATGCAATAATTAAGAAACAGTTGTTTTCAGCAATTTAAATTATTCAAAACATCAAACAAAATTTATATTTGGAACGTACATGAAAAGTTGATTGGAAAACATATTTAGTTTGTGGAATTTGGAATTTTTATGAACAAGTTATGATTTTTGCAAGTTTAAGTGATTTAAACAAGAATTCGAATGTTTCACCAATTTAAAATATTCAAAACAGTAAACAAATTTTATATTTGGATAGAACATTTAATTTGGGACAGAAAACATATTTAAAAAGTTAAAATTGGAGTTAAAATGATTTTCTTATGCAATTTACAAGATTTGATGTAAATCTGCCATTTTTAATCCAATAGGGACTTAGAAATATTTTTACAGGGGCTAGGAAGAAATAGAAGGGACCTATTGGTGATTTCCTGGAAGTTTGAGTATCAAAACAAACGGAAAAAAGATTTGGGTTTTATTGTGGGTGGGGGGATTCGAACCCCCCACCTCCTGCTGTGCGTTTGGGGACAGAACCAGCTGGGCTGCTGAAGCTGTGTTGACAGTAAGGGCAACGGAGGGAGCTTAAGGTTCAGGAACTGGCTACTGAACAAATAGAGAAAATAAGGAGCAGAAAAGGGGTTGCGGGGACTTGATCCCGCGACCTGCGGCTTGCTGCGCGCGGATGCTACCAGTGGGGTGGGCTTTGAGTTTGTTGATGGAAGGGGCACGGGGGGAAGTTAAGGTGGTGGTGGCGCGAGTTTCTGACTGAAACTGCACGCACGTGTAACTGAACGTGGGCATCTTCAGATCGCTGTACCAGCTGTGCTCGCCGGAGGGCTCGCCGGAGGGGGCGCCGTGGGGGTGCGGCTCGCGGTGGTGCGGGAGAAGGGGAGATGGGGGAGGAGAGGGAGGAGGTCGCAGGTGGCCTCACCTTGGTGCGATTGGAGCAGGAGGGATCGGGTCGCTGCAGGGGCGAGCAGACGTGCAGGAGGTGGCCGGCGATGGAGGCCACGGAGGCGGCGCTCCGGGCAGCCTCCCGTCTCCACGCCTGCGCCAACTCGACGAGGAGCTTCCCCCGGTTCCATTCCCAACGAGAGAGAGGCCCCGAGGTGAACGTAGGGCGGCGATCACCGGCGGCCATGGGCTGTTTTCGGTGGGTTTCAGAGAGTGCACGTACAGAGGGAAAAAGAGACAGGGAGAGGAGAGGGAAGGGGTGGAAGGGAAGATGGCGGCGCTAGGGTTAGAGGATGGGCTAGGGTTAGGCTAGCAGGGGCTAGGGGGGTAGGTTATATGGGGAAGGGGCCATGGTACGGCAAGCATCTGGTGGAGGGAGGAGGGGATCGACCGGTTCTGAACGTGTTCGTACAGGTGCTGACGTAGGTTGAAGATGACAGGTGGAGATGGGCTGGGCCGAAAGCAGTTGGGCTGAGAGGAAGAGTGGATGGCTGCCCTCCTCCTCTCTTTTTTTTTTTCTATTTTTGCTTCCTCCTTTTTTTTTTGCTGAAAAGTAAATGGAAGCATTTGATAGGTTTAACTTGGTGATAAATTTGGAAAAAATTTGGGTAACCTCTTTAGGTCATTTGCAAACAGGTTTTAACTTTTATTTTCAAAAGGTTGAATTTTTGTTTGCTGTTTGAAATTGAAACAAATTTAGGTGATATTTTTAATATTAAAGATCATTAATAAAACCAACATTTAAAGAGGGTAACCCCTATGGTAATTAGACAAATTGAGTTGATTTGTTTTGTTAACAACATGATTTCAAAATGGTTCTGTTTTGGTGCTTTGATTTGAAATTTTAAATGTGTTTGTGGAATTAAATGATTGATTTAAAACCATCATTTTCACAAGTGATCACTATGGCAAAACATGAAACAAATTGGTTGTTTTTAGTTGTGATTCTTATTCAAAAAGTTGTAACAGAACAAGTATGAAACCATTGTTTGAATAAAATTTGAATTTGAGTTGTGAAAACAGTGGAAAACAAATGCAACAATTAAGAAACAAATGCAAACAACATGGAAACAATATGATGACATGATGCAATACTTAAATAAACATGCAACAAACATTCTAAGGGGATGGTTTTCATACTTGGGCTGTTACACAATGTGAGTATAATGATGATGTTACCATATCTTCTTATGTTAAGGGAAATTATGAATTATATGATGTGGAACAAATTGAAGAATTTATTGCTTGGAAGGGTGCATTCGAAATTGCCTATTTACTTGAAAGTATTGATGATGCACCTTATAAATATGAGATTTATGTTATACTTGAACATTTCTTTGACAATTACAAGGATTGTAATTACTAAATAATGTAATATCTTAATAAATGCTCTCAACCTAAGTAAGAGACTAATGTCTTGCAGTAACCTATGTAAGAAGAAACTGTTGAATCTGGAAGCTCATTGGATGAAAAAGAGGAGGGGAGTGATGATCAAGAGGAGGAAGAATGAAGCTACCCATGTCTACCTTCCAATGATAGTAACTCTTTAACTCATACATTATTTGATGAAATTGATACTTGATATACTTGTGACCTTGATACTACTATGAATGAAACTTGTGAGAATGATATTGCTACTGTTACTTATGATAATCCATGCTACTTTGATAAGTCCTATGATAACCCTCTATTTATTCCAACTATTGATATGCATGATAATGAGGAAGTTTGTTTAGAAAATTTATATGATAATGCTCTTGATGATGGTCCTATGTTACTTGATGTTATAAATTATAATGGTACTGAAAATTATATTGGTGTAATGTGTCCTATACCTTTTAAGAGTGACCAATTATCTTGTTTTGCTATTGCTAAAAGTGGGGGAAAAGAGGAGCTGATTTTGAATTATGATCCCACAGTTTTGGAGCTTGATATGAATTGTGTGCTTTTAGACCTTGACAAACATGCTTTATGTGATAATTATGTTGTTGAGTTTGTTCATGATGCTACTGAAAATTATTATGAGAGAGAAAAATATAGTTGTAGGAATTTTCATGTTACTAAAACACATCTCTTTTCGTTGAAAGTTTTGAAGTTGCTCTTGTTCTACCTTCCCATGATTTCTAGTTTGAACTTCTTTAATTTGTTTCTTTACAAGATTCCTATGCATAGGAAGTGGGTTATAATTTTTTTTTATAATTGCTTCTTTATGCTCACTTTCCCTCAATTCATATTTCTTATATGAGCATTTTCTTCACTTGAAAATACTTGATTCCACTTTTCTGAGCCTAGCTAAAAGGCGTTAAAGAAAAGCACTTCTCGGGAGATAACCCATGGTTTTATTTTTTGCTTTGTTTTTATATGTTTTTTTTGAGTCAACGGGTTGTATACTTTTGTATAAACTCCTTTGTATCTTTATTTTCATGTTTTAGTAGTGCAAACTAAGGTTTCTCGACGAGAGTTGGAGTTGGTTTTCGGATTTCTGCGCAGGAAACAGGATTTCTGCTATCCACCGTAAAAAATAGTATAAAATCCAGGAAGATCAGAATGATCTGAATTTTTTTGTGCTTATTCCTCGGCTAATTCCTCAACTTTATCGTTCTTTGAGTTTTTCGATCTGAGCAACGTAAGTGCCTCCAAAAAATTCGTGTTACAGACTGTTCTCGTTTCGATTTGAGCAACTTAAGTGCCTCGGCTAATATTTAAAAGTATCAATAGAACTTGTGCCATACAGAACCAATGGATTTTTTAATTGTTGCACTAACCCTCTAATGCGAATTACTGTTTGAGTGTGGTGTGAAGGAAGTTTTCAAGGGTCAAGAGAAGAGGTGATATCTGTGATCAAGAAGAGTGCAAGGTAAAAACTTGGGGATGCCCCCGTGGTTCATCCAAGCATAATTTTAGAAGACTCAAACATCTAAGCCTTGGGCATCCCCTTCTTCATCAACTATCTATCAGGTCACTTCTCGTGAAACATTATTTTTATTCGGTGACATCGTTTGAAGTTTACTTGGAGCGTTTGTTTGTTTTTCTTTTGTTTTCCTTTGTTTTATTTTTTTCCTTTCTGAAATAATATAGTTGGATCCTAGCATTCTTTGTTTGGGAAAGAGACACGCTCCTCTTTTTCGTTTGAATACTTGCTATGCTAGTATTCTTAGTTTTTCTTCTAGTTGCTGAAAAAATTCTTGTTTAGCTCTCGTTTTCATTGCATCTCTTATTCATAGTTGTTAGTTTTAGTAGTGTTTTGTGAGTCCTCTTATGTTTTCTTGCTGTAGCATTTAGAGAGTTTTTGTTAAAGCATTTTTTGTATTGTTCTTGTTGGGAAAAGAAACTGCTGCTCGAGGTAGAATTTTTAACGGTGCAAGTAGAAGCTTGTATAGACTGTGGCTAGAATTTTTTCATTTCATGCTAGATGTCTTTTTAGTTCTAAAGCCTTGTGGTTATTTAGTAGCATGATTAGACTCAAATAGCTGAGAGTGTTTAATGTGCCATTGAAAGAATCATGAGTTGTTCTTGTCATATTGAAGCATAAATTTGTGGTGTTCTCCTTTGACTGTTTTAATTGGTTGACTTGGCGCATGCTCACACCATGTTTAGGACTATGAACCAGTCACGAATAGCCTCTATGATCATTTATTTTTTGAACTTGTGGTACCACTTATTCTTTGATTAATGATGTTTATGTCGCTATGCATTATTATGGCTCGTATGATCTCTTGATTTGCCGCTCCCAGTCTTTTGCTAGCCTCCACCTGTACTAAGTATGAGCTCTACTCGTGCATCCAACTCCCAAAAAAAAAAAACCAAAATTTTCCAATTGTGTCCACCATACCTACCTACTTGTGGTATTAACTGCCACTCCAAAGTAAATTGCTGATGTGTTACCTTTAAAACTTTCAAAATTACTCCTATTTTGTGCTCTTGTTTTAGCTCATGAGGACGTAAATAGAGAATCTTTATCTCACTTGTTGATTGGACTTTCACACCCTGGACTAGTGGCTTCATCCACTTATCCAATGATAGAAGAGCCGGCAGCGGGGTGCCCAACCCCAAATTAATAACACAAATTCTCTTCACTATTTTTGCCCCTGATTTATCAGTCAAAGCATAGTTGTGTAAACAAAAGAGAAATAGGGATGACCTTCTACCCAGATGTGTTCTTTTATGGGAGCCGCTCTTGTGAACTCTAGTTGGCTTGTGAGGTACTGTATTTTCTGTTTACCATTCGTTTACATAAGCATACACCTCTCTTAAAATATAGACACTCCTCCACGATATGTGATTGTTGGCAGGAACTCGAGGATTTGGTTAGCCATGGTTTGTGAAAGATGGTTGGGAGGAGTGTCAAGATTTTTATACCTCTGTTTGATAAAATAAAATATCTACAACATGAGTGATGCATGCTTCCCTCTACGAAGGGCCTTTCTTTTACTTTTACGTTGAGTCTCCATCTTCTAACTTTATGCACAGTTGAGAGAGCATAGTTGTCATTCTGAATTTTATGTGCATTTGTCCCAAAAACATTATTAATTGATTCATGATGTGTTATTACTTGTTCTCTAATTATTTGTTCTAGTCTTCCTCATGAACTTTGAAGGTGTCCTGGTATTTATTTTTTTCCCCACTGTTAAGGACTAGCGAAATATCACTTTGACATGTTTTCTCTAGAAACAAACGTATATCTTTAGTCGCATTGTTATTCATGATCTTTTATTTGTGTTACTTCTCATGATGCAAGGTGATTGCTATGCTTTATTATTAAATTTCTATTTATCATGTTTGTGTGTAAGTTCTATGATCTCAGCTTACTTATGCTTTTAAATTATTGATGATCAAGTTTATGTTGGTAGCATGTCACCTCAGAAATTATGTGTTTTTATCGTTTACCTACTCGAGGACGAGTAGAAACTAAGCTTGGGGATGTTGATATGTTGTAAACGTGTCCTTAATTTTTGATGTTCCATGTTGTTTTATTATTGTTTACCACATGTTTTCTATACACGTTATGTCATTTTTATCGATTTTCCGGACTGACCTATTGACAAGATGCCGTAGATCCAGTTCCCTGTTTTCTGCAATTTTTAGTTTCAGAAAAGTTGTTCTGGAAATATTCCCGGAATTGGAAAATTCGAAGCCCGGAAGTTCTAGAATTCCCGAAGGTTCCACGGAGTCACGGAGAGACCTAGTGGGGGCCTCAGGGGGCCCACACCATAGGGCGGCGCGAACCCCCTAGGCTGCGCCAGGGGGTGGTGTGGGGTCCCTAGGCCTCCACCGCCTTTGCCATTTCGCCTATTTGATCCCTCCGAGACGTAAACCCTAAATATATTCCACTTTGTCCAGAAAAACACCCGAGGCCGTCTTCATCGTCATCCCGAGATCGGGAGGGTTCTGGAGCTCTCCCCGGCACCCTGCCGGGAGGGGAATTCATCACCGGAGGGGTCTACACCACCATGCCCTCCTCCGAAGTGATGCGTGAGTAGTTCATCCCTAGACTACGGGTCCATAGCAGTAGATAGATGGTTGTTCTCTCCACTTTGTACCTCATGTTTAGATCTTGTGAGCTGCCTAACATGATCAAGATCATCTTTATGTAATGATACATGTTGTGTTTGCTGGGATCTGATGAATGTTGAATGCTATGTCTTCTGATTATCAATCTATAATGTTATGTTCATGCTTATGTTATTTATGACCTTGCATGCTCTCCGTTATTAGTAGATGCTCTGGCCAAGTAGATGCTAGTAGCTCCAAGAGGGAGTATTTATGCTCGATAGTGGGTTCATGCCTTCTTTGCATCTGTTCTCGAGTGACAGAAACGTGACGGATGGAGGATGTGTTGTTGCCATTAGGGATAAAACAACGGTGTTTACCTAGTTTACATTGTTTACATTACAAACTTTGCTTACGGTGATAATCTGTTGCTAGCAACTTAATACCCAACATTTGGTCGGATGATATTCGGAGGGTGGATTATTAGACATAGATGCAATTGGATGACGGTCTATGTATTTTGTTGTAATGCCCGCATGAATCACATAGTAATCTTTATGTCTTGCGTATGCACTGTGGTGCAACCTTCAATTCTGTCAATTGCCCAGCTGTAATTTGTTCACCACACATGTTATTTATCTTTCACACGGAGATACACCACTAGTGAAATGTGGACCCCGGTCCATTTTCCTCATAGTTATAAAACACCTATTGCTTCATACTGCTCCTATTGTTTTCCACACCATACGTTTAACCTCTTTGTATTCAGCAAAACCGGTGAGATTGACAACCTCTCCGCTTCGTTGGGGGAAAGTGATTTGATTGTGTTGTGTAGGTTCCACGTTGCTGCTGAACCGGTAGTGCACCCTGCCATCTCAGCTGCTTCAACCTTCTAAAGTTACTCCTTCCTCCTACTGGTCGATTCAATCTTGGTTTCTTTCTGAGGGAAACTTGCTGCTGCACTCTTCATACCTTCCTCTTGGGGTCTCCCAACGAACGTGTGTTCACACACATCAATGCTTCTCCTGCATCCAAACCTTGAGCCCCAAAACCTTGCCATTTGTGTCCACCATACCTACCTATATGTGGTATTTCACCGCCACTCTAAGTAAATTGCTTGTGTGCTACCTTTAAACCTTCAAAATTACACTTATTTTGTGCCCATGTTTTAACTCATGGGGACGCAAATATAGAATCTTTATCTCACTTGTTGATTGGATTTCACACCCTGGACTAGTGGCTTCATCCGCTTATCCAAATGCTAGAAGATCCGGCAGCGGGGTTCCCAGCCCCAAATAATAATACAAATTCTCTTCACTATTTTTGCCCCTGATTTATCAGTCAAAGCATAATTGTGTAAACAAAAGAGAAAGAGGGATGACCTTCTATACCAGTTGCGTCCTTCTATAGGAGCCGCTCTTGTGAAGTCTAGTTGGCTTGTGACGTACTGTATTTTCTGTTTGCCATTCGTTAACATAAACATACACCTCTCTCAAAATTAGGCACTCCTCCATGGTATGTGATTGTTGGCAGGCACCCGAGGATTCGGTTAGCCATGGTTTGTGTAAGAAATGTTGGGAGGAGTGTCAACCGTTTTATACCTATGTTTTACAAAATAAAAGCTCTAGCACATGAGTGATCCATGCTTCCCTATGCGAAGGGCCTATATTTTACCTTTATGTTGAGTCAGTAAACCTATTTGTTTCTGTCTTCAGCAAGCATTTGAGTTGTTGTGATCCATCCATCTATATGTTGATTTACTCAATCATGTTCCTTATTCTTCCTTGTTTGTACAAATGCTTTTATCTGTTTGAATACCACTTTGAAAGTTACCAATGTACGCAAAGAGACCGTTATAATTGAGCATGATAAACTCTGCAATATAAGCTCTAGTATAAAGACTCTAATCGAAAAATAAGTACACTGTTAATTGTTCTCTGACCAAGAACGAAGTTTGCCTTTACCAATTTTGATTTACTTTTTCCACCTTTATTGTTCTTTACTTGTTTCAAGTTCTATTATATGAGAGGAAGTTGCTGTCTAAAATGACTTGTTCTTTGTTAGATGTGATGCCTCTTGTCCGTATTTTATTTATCGACACCTCACTCCATAAACCCGTGGTCATGTTTACTGAGTTCAGTTTCGCTTGGGGACAAGCGAGGTCTAAGCTTGGGGGGAGTTGATACGTCCATTTTGCATCACTATTTTATATTGTTATTTTCTGTTATTCATTAATATATTTCATGTTATGATGCATCACTTATGTTATTTTATCTTATTTTGCATGTTTCATAATTTTTGGAGAATAAACACCGGAACTAGAAATCTGATGGAAAAAGCACCATCGAGATACCCTATTTCAGAAGATCAGAAAAAGAGGGGGATACTAGAGGAGTCTTAGAAGGTCCGAGGAGGAAGTGAGCCAGAAGGGCACCCAGAGGGGGGCCACCTAGGGCCCACACCACCAGGCGGCGCGCCCTCCCCCTTGGCCACGTCAGGGGCTGGTGTGCCCCCTGGCCCACTCCCTAGCGCCCCCATTCACGTACTTGACCCCCAGGGAACACTAAGCCCCAGAACATCATCAAAGAATTATTCCGCCGCCTCCTCGGGCGGAAAACACCAGAGAGAGAAAAGCTCTCCGGCAAGGAGAAATCTGTCGGGGAAATTCCTCTCCGGAGAGGGGAAATCATCACCATCAACACCTTCATCGCTCCGGGCATCATCAAGATCATCATCATCATCATCATCACCACTAGCACCATCATCCTCATCATCCACCTTCATCCCGTTGTAACAATTAGGGGCCTATATCATTGTTTTACATTAGATCTCTCTCTCCCAGTATGGATTACTTGTTAGTAGTTGATGCTTGTGAGATTTATCGGTGTTAGCACTTCATTACCAGATTGTTACCATCCATTATATCACCTCTGATTATGATCCATATGATGTCTTGTGAGTAGTTCGTTTAGTTCTTGAGGACATGGGAGAAGTCATGATGTTAGTAGTGAAGTTATGTTGAAGTAATATCTCGTGGTTCGGTATTTAAGTTGTGGTGCTATTCTTCTAATGGTGTCATGTGAACATCGACTACGTGATACTTCACCTTTATGGGCCTAGGAGGATGCATTGTGTATTTTTCTACTAATTGTGGGGTTGCCGGAGTGACAAAAACCTAAACCCCCGTTAGGAAACCAGTGCACGAGGGAGGGTAGAATCCCGGAGTTTTAGGGTTGTGGTTAGATTTATCTTAATTACTTTCTCGTATTTGCGGATTCTTACGAGGGGTATAATCACAAGTATGTATTAGTCCTAGTTGGGCGGTGCATTAGCATAGGTTCACCCACACAACACTTCACAAACCAATTGATATTAATCAACCGTAATGAAGCGAAATCACTTGACGAAATTCCCATGTGTCCTCGAGAACGTTTGGGCCACTTGCTGCAATATTATTTACTGTACTTTGCACTTAAAAGATTGGGCCACTCGCTGCAATATTATTTACTGTACTTTATTTACTCTCACTTTATTTATCTGCTATATCAAAAACCTCCAAAAACCCGTTTGCTAGTGTTTATAGTGAATCCTCTATCCAACCTGCTTGTCAACACCTTCTGCTCCTCGTTGGGTTTAACACTCTCATTTATTGAAAGTACTACGATACACCCCCTATACTTGTGGGTCATCAATAGGTATGGTGGCTGCTTTGAGGAAGATAATTTTTGGCTTATGTGTAGAAGAACAAAGTTCTCCCACGGGGTTTGGATGCACTAGCGAAGTTTGCACCAACTCTCAATGTGAGAATGAGCAATGCACGGTACTGAAGAGGCTAGCAAATATGGATGGTGGAAGTGCCAGAAAACCGCAACATAGAACTCACAAGTTAAAAGATTCCAACTAAAATCATGATCTTACAAGGCACAATGAAAATCACTCCAAGAGGGTCCGTGGTAGTGAAAAGTCACTGTTAGCTACCTCGACCGTAGCGCGTAACAAAAATCCATTACGATTGTTATCAGCAGAGGAAGTCATATACCATTATACTATCAACTGGTTTTTCGAGTGTGGCACAGTTTCAAGCTTTTAGACCAACCATTAATTTTTTTACCTTACTAAACCAGAAGGTTTACCATTAATCATATTAATATCTCAAAACAACAGCAAATAATCAAGTGAAACATTTTAGTGATCTACAAGAATATGCAAGCTTTTTCATTATACAATCTACCACATGTAGCATTTTCTATTTCCATCGAACACCAAACAACAAAAAATCTCCAAGATATGTAGAAATGAAACAAGAGAGTACTAACATAAGTCTACTAGATCTAATAGCTCTGAAAAAGAGATACATGAAAAACAGGAGCTAAAAGGATTTGCAGCAGCTAGAAGAAAAACTAAGAATACAAGCATAACGAGTATTCATATGAAAAAGCAGAGCATGTCTCTCTCCCACACAAAGAATTCTGGGTTCTTAACATATTTATCGTAGCAAGGAAAACAAAAAAAAACAAAAAAAAAAACATACAGGCGCTCCAAGAAAAATTCATATGATGTGACAGGATAAAAATATAGTCTTACTAGAAGTGACCTGATAAATTGTTGATGAAGAAGTGGATGCCTTGGGCATCCCGAAGCTTAGATGCTTGAGTCTTCTTTGAATTTGCTGGGATGAACCACGGGGGCATCCCCAAGCTTTGGCTTTGCACTCTTCTTGATCACATTGTATCACCCTCTTCTCTTGACCCTTGAAAACTTCCTTTACACCACATTCAATGTGATTCGCATTAGAGGGTTAGTGCACAATCAAAAAATCATGGGTTATGCATGGGCAAAAGTGACATTGACACTTTTAAACATTATTGACAGCCATTTATGTTTCTTGAAGCAAAGAAATCCACTCGACATAGTAAAAGAGCAAATGCAAGAAAAATGGCAGAATCTGCCAAAAAACCAGAACAGTCTGTAATGATGAATTTTTCGGGGTACTTAAGTTGCTCAGATCTAAAAACGTAAAGAACAAAAAAGTTTTATATTTAGATGACGAATAATCACAAAAAAGTTTCAGATCATTTTGATCTTTCTGTGATTTATACAATTTTTTACGGTGGACATCAGGAATGTGTTTTCTGCGCAGAAATCCAAAACCAACTCCAACTTTCGCTAGAAACTTTACTTGGACCAACTAAAATATGAAAATAAAGATACAAAGGACTTGATACAGAAGTTTAAACCATCTATACTCAAACAAAACATAGAAAACCAAAGCAAAAATAAAACCATGGGTTATCTCCCAAGAAGTGCTTTTCTTTAAAGCCTTTTAGCTGGGCATGATAATTTGAGAAGATACTCACATGAGAAATACGAATTGAAGCAAAAGAGAGCATCAAGAATCAAATTTAAAACAAATTTAAGTCTAACCCACTTCCTATGAAAAAGAATCTTGTAGAAGAACAAGTCAATAAAGCACAAAGTGGCTAACACGGGAAGACAAAATAAGTGCAACTTCAAAATTTTCAACATAAAGAGGGGAAACTTGGTATTGTTGAGATGCATAAAATTATGTTACCCTCTCTCATAATAACTTACAGAAGCATCATGAATAAAATTAACAATATAACTATCACATATAACATTTTTATCATGAGCCACATGCATAAAAGAATTGATACTCTCCACATAAGCATAGTCATTCTTATTAATAGTAGTGGGAGCAAATATAACAAAATGGCTATAATTATTATTCTCATCACCATAATCATAAAATATAGGAGGCATATTATAATCATAATTATTTTTTCCCTGAAAATAGCATGTTCATCATTGTAAACATCGTATATAGACGACATATCATGATCACAGTAAAATTTATCATCAATAGTAGGTGGAACTAGAATACCACAATCATTATAATCATCATATATTGGAGGCAAAGTATCATCAAAGTAAATTTGTTCCTCCATGCTTGGGGGACTAAAAAGATCATTTTCATAAAAACAAACTTCCCCAAGCTTAGACTTGTCCATAGCATTAGAAATAATGGTGTTCAAAGAATTCATACTAATAACATTGCTAATAGCATGAAAAAAAAACTCCATAAGTTTTTTAATTTTCTCTTCAAACACTTCATGTCCTAACTCAAGATAAAGATTATAAATCTCTCTCATATTTTTGTTGTTTTCCATTAAGCCTAACTATTGAAAATAAAAACAAGAAACAAAAAGATATAATTGCAGAATCTAAAGGAAATAACTTCGAGCACTCACAGAGGATGCGAGTACCTTTTACCTTATATCCCCGGCAACGGTGCCAGAAAAGATCTTGATGTCTACGCACACTTCTATTCTTGTAGACAATGTTGGGCCTCCAAGTGCAGAGGTTTGTAGAACATCAACAAGTTTCCCTTAAGTGGATCACCCAAGGTTTATCGAACTCAGGGAAGTAGAGGTCAAAGGTATCCCTCTGAAGCAACCATGCAATCACGATACAAGAAGTCTCTTGTATCCCCAACACACCTAATACACTTGTCAGTTGTATAAGTGCACTAGTTCGGCGAAGAGATAGTGAAATACAAGTGATATGAATGATTATAAGCGATAATAGCAATCTGAAATAAAAAATATCAGCACGCAAACATGTAGCAGAACTAAATGTAAACGATGTTTCAATGCTTAGAAACAAGGCCTAGGGATCCTACTTTCACTAGTGGACACTATCAACAATGATAACATAATTGAATGCATAAATATCATCCCTTCACTATGCTACTCCGAACCACTCTCCGGTCGGATAACGAACACCAATCCATGCTTAGAGCTGTAACAACACTCCTCAAGTCTGTATTCCCTCTCTAGGGCACCCCACGCTGTCACCATGAGCGCCCCAAATTAGTACTAAACAAACACCACAATTTCATAGGGTCATCCAACACAAAATATAAATATCATGCTAAACCACAGGGTGCACACACTGTCACCTTTACACCATGATCAAAGTGTCTACATAGATCTCATAAAAAACCACTTGAGTAGCATAACAGACGAAGAGTAACATCTACTTATTCAACTAGATTACAAAGCTCATGATCACATAAGATCACACCGTGGGAGAGAGATGAAACACATAGCTACCAGTAGAGCCCTTAGCCCCGGGGGAGAACCACTCCCTCCTCATTATAGGAGACAGCAACATCGATGAAGATGGCGGTGGAGTCGATAGAGATGGATCCGGGGACACTTCCCCATCCCGGCAGGGTGCTGGAACAGAGATTTCTGTCCCCCAATACTTGTCGACAGCGGCGGCGAAGATACGGAAATTTTCGTGGAAGGGGGCCGGTCTCTTTAGGTTTTATGCATCGGGGGCCATATATAGACGAAAGGGCGATGGCGGTGGGCGCCCGAGGGTCCACACCACCTCCCGGCGTGGCCAGGGGCCCACCTGCGCCCAAGCATGGTGTGGGGTTCCAGGGCCTCCCTCCGGGTCTCCTTTGGACTTCCTTGACCCTCCGGGAATTCTAAGACTTCTGGCTTTTGAATCGTCCAATTCCGAGAATATTTCCAGAACAACTTTTCTGAAACTAAAAACAACAGAAAACATGAACTGGCTCTCTGGCATCTTGTTAATAGGTTAGTCCCAGAAAATCCATAAAAATGACATAAAGTGTATAAAAAACATGTAGCATATGGCAAGAAAACAACATGGAACATGAGAAATTTTGGATAAGTTTATGACGTATCAACATCCCCAATCTTAGTTCCTACTCCTCCTCGAGTAGGTAAACGATAAAAACAAATAATTTCTGAGGTGATATGCTACCAACATAAACTTGATCATCATAGTAATGTAAAGCATGTAAACTAGGATCAAATGAATAAAGGCTGTGGTTTATAGTTGATATAAAATAGAATAATGTATCAACTAATAGGAAGAACAAAGTAATTTTTTTCAAATGAATCAATACTAAAAGACAATCCACTATGCAAAGTATATTAAAGATGATTTAAGCTTCAAGAACAACAATATAATCATCCAAGGCATCAAACTCTCACAACAACTCCTGTTAGGATCAAGTCAAGTGACAACAATATGCATGTAGGAAAATCATTAAGATATTTGTGCACTCAAAACAAGCAAGCGTTCTGTATTGGTCCCTGGCACCAGGATGTTATGGCTAAAAGAACATTATGGGGGGGGGGGGGGGTGGATGATCGAATGGAAGAAAGTCTCACACAACTGAAAGTGATCATTAGACAAGGGGAAGTCTTATAATCAAAGTTATGCAAGGAGTAGTGATTGCCACACAACGGATGCACATAGATCTATAAGTGTATGAAAGCTCTCCAATGGAACTAGTGGGGGTGCATCCAACTTGCTTTCTCACGAAGACATATACCACTTTTTAGGAGGTTCATCGTTGGAATATACAAGCCAAGTTCTGTAATGTAAATTCCCCACATAGTTATACAAGTGATAATATGAAAACTCTCTCCAAACTGAAGTAATGATGCTAACCAAGCAGAAGTCTGGAATAAATGATAGTAATGCTGCCCCTCTCTCTTTATTATCTCTCTTTTGCCCTTTCTTTCTTTTTTCTTTTTGGGATTTTTATATTTTTGATATATAACCTCACTGGTTGGGGAAACACTCTATTTTAAAATGAATCGTCACACTTTTAGTACTCATAACTCAAACAGAAATATCTATCATGTAAATAAAACTAAATGCTCCTGCCAGTGTAGCAGTATGCAAAATAACAATGAAGCATGATAAGTAACATAATGATGATGGATGTTGTATGACAATATATCTCGGAATGGCTACGGAAATTCCATGGTAGGTAGGTATAGTGGCTGTTTTCCGGGACAGGGAAGTGCCCCCGGAGCCATCTCCATCGACTCCACCTCCATCTTCATCGCCGTTGCTGTCTCCCATGATGAGGAGGAAGTAGTTCTCCCCCGGGGTTGAGGGCTTTACCGGTAGCTATGTGTCTCATCTCTCTTCCATGGTGTGATCTTTATGTGATCATGAGATTTGTAATCTAGTTGAATAATTAGATGTTACTCTTTATTTATTATGCTACTCAAGTGATTTTGTTATAAGATCTTCATAGACACTGTCATCACGGTGTAAAGGTGACAGTGTGTGGACCGTGTGGTTTAGCATGATATTTATATTTTGTGTTGGATTACCTTATGAAATTGTGGTGTTTGTTTGGAACCATCTAGGTCTCATGGTGATAGCGTGGGGATTACCTAGATGGGGAAATGCAAACTCTAAGGAGTGATTTTATAGCCCTTACACAATGATTGGTGTTTGTTATCCGATCGGAGAGTGGTTCAGAGTAGTATAGTGAAGAGATAATATTTATGCATTCAATTATGTTATTATTGTTGAGATTGTCCACTAGTGAAAGTATGATCCCTAGGACTTGTTTCTAAGCATTGAAACACCGTTTAAAGTCAGTTCTGCTACATGTTTTCTTCCTGCCATTTTTATTTCAGACTGCTATTATCACTTATAATCATCCATATTAGTTGTATTTCACTATCTCTTCGCCGAACTAGTGCACCTATACAACTGACAATTATATTAGGTGTGTTGGGGACACAAGAGACTTCTTACATCGT
This sequence comes from Alopecurus myosuroides, assembly GCA_028641055.1. NCBI lineage: Eukaryota > Viridiplantae > Streptophyta > Magnoliopsida > Poales > Poaceae > Alopecurus > Alopecurus myosuroides. Next base: position 43,954,405 of record CM054063.1, on the reverse strand, counting down.
AATTGCAGTGTTGCTTGACAAGGATATTTTTGACCTCTACCTCTCTGAGTTCGATAAACCTTGGGTGATCCACTTAAGGGAAACTTGCTGCTGTTCTACAAACCTCTGCACTTGGAGGCCCAACACTGTCTACAAGAATAGAACCGTGCGTAGACATTAGCGGGTTGCAGGCAGCAGAGAAGGACACTATAACTGAACTACAAAAAAAAAATAGTTTGTAATGTTTGCTTCGAAATTTCTAATATAACTCAAGTACAATTTTTTTTATCATTTTTCTAAATATGAACGAATTTTAATTTTGAACAATTTTCGAAAAATATCAAAATGAACAAAAAGTTACATATGAATAATTCTCAAATTTGAACAATTTTTAATGTGAACATTTTTCAGTTTGAACCAATTTTTTTAGTGAAACCATGGGTGCCGTAAAAATGCCGATGAACCAAAAATAATAGCGAACCAAAATTTTTGGTGAACAAAAAATAATAGTGAACAGAAAATACGGATGCACCAAAAATAATGGTGAACCAAAATAAACTTTTGGTGAACCAAAAAATTTGATGAAGCGAATAATAGTGAACCAAAATTTTCGGTGAACCAAAAATATCGATTAACCAAAGTTGAAAATGGTTCAATTTAAAAAAATGTTTCCAAACTGAAAATGGTTCCACATTTGAAAAAAGTTCTGTAAAAACAGAAACGAAAAAAATGATTCAGATTTTAAAAATATCAAATAACGAGTATTTTTCAAATAAAGGAAAAAAAGAATAAAACGGAAAAGAAAAATAGAAAGAAGGAAAATGGAAAAAAAAAGAAAACTAAAACAAAAAGGAAAAATGGAAAAAAATAAAAAAAATAAAAAAACAATAGAAAGATTAAAACCGAAACTTTTACACTATCGTGTGGGTAGCATGGTGGCTGTGACTATTGGGCTAGCCCATTTAGAACTCTACATGGGCTAGTCGGTGTTAAGACTCACAATAGGCGAGATATAGTCCATGAGCAACAAAACGCCAGGAATCTGCAGCTGCTGGATCTAGTTGGCCTCCACGCAGCCCACCAAACAACCTCTAAGTATATGTGGTAATGGGCTGGTCCGCTTCGTGTGTCTTTGTGCACCTATAGCCCGCTGGAAAGGGAGTCTCTAATCCCCTAAAAAAAGAAGGAGTCTCGAAAAGAAGAAAGAAAAAACCACGGTGTCGTACAGTCCTCCGTTCTCATACAGACGGCCAGGATGTCACCAATTACCAGCTGGTGGATCCCATCACGATCCTCTGGTCCAGTCGTCTCTGTCCCTAGCATACTCTTGCCGTTTTCCGCCTCAGCCGGCGTCGCATGCTCGCCGCCGCCGCCGCGTTGCCTCCGCCGCCGACCACCGCGCTTCCGCGGCCGCTCCCCAGCTCGCGCGCCTCCTGGGGACGGTGGATCCCGCCCACCACCTTCCCTTGCTCCTCCAGGTGCGCAACACGTGATTTTTTGTTTTGTTGACTAATTAATAATTAATTAATGATGATGTAAAAGTAGTTAGCCCACGGGACCGGCAGTCCGCCTCCGAATCCAGGAAGATATTCCGGTGCCGATTAGTCAATCTGGTTATAGCGTAGGAGGATCCGAGTAGTGAAGAAAACAATTTGGCCTCGCCTACTCCCCCTCCTCCTTCTCCTGCGTGTGTTTGACCAGCTCTGCTTTGCTTTCGTGTTGCTGCGGTTCTGCAGGGAGGGGTCTGGGTGGCGGCCGGGGAAGAGCGGAGGGGCGGTGCATCCGGCGATGGCGCGGCCGCCGATCCTCTCCGTCGTGCTGCCGTCCGATACAGGGCGCGTGCTCAGCATCCAGTCCCACACCGTCCAGGTCCGACACTCCCCTCTCCTGACTCCTCTATCCCCATCATGTGCAATATGCAAGCTCGTGGACAACTGTGGTCTGTATGCAGACTGGGTTTGGGAGCCAACCAAGTGCTTTGTGGGTTCTAAGATCTCGGAGCCAAGCAAGTGTTTGTTACGTGTTGCGGGTTTAAATTAGGCCCTTACACAAGTGTTCGATGACTGCCGTATTTATAACTTTATATATGACGCATGCGTGCATGATGTGTGGCTTGCGCACCGTCAGACTAATTGTCGCATGTTAGATAGTGTCTCCGGAGTTCGTGCGATTGATAGCGGCTAAGATTGTCGTTATATGACCCCCCGTAGGATCGGGTTCGATTGGGGACTGTATGATGTGCAGAAAGAAGCATTCTTTTAGGTATCAGGCGTGGTAAATGATTTATGTTTTAATTTGATGAGATATGTCCACTGCTCATGCTGTTTTTCTTTAATTCAGGGGTATGTTGGCAACAAATCGGCCGTCTTTCCCTTGCAACTCCTCGGTTTTGATGTGGACCCAATAAATTCTGTACAGTTCTCAAATCATACAGGTAGGATTGGACTTTTTTGTACGTCATCTTACGTGTAATTTGTCTGTCACGCCTGAATAATAGTTTCCTGCTACGTGTCATTTCAGGATACCCAAAATTTAGAGGTCAGGTTCTCAACGGCGATCAGCTGTGGGATCTTATTGAAGGACTAGAGGAAAATGATTTATTGCACTATACACATTTGTTAACAGGTGAATATCAATTTGGGACATCTCATCCTTCACGCCAAAGAAAGAGCAAGTTGCTTCGTCTTCACTGATATTTCATCGTGACGTCACACCATTAATCATCTCCTTTCGGTGAACAGACGCAATGCTTTGTGTGCAAAGTAAAATGCTAGTTAGTTGTTTATTATTCAGAATTATGTGAAGTGAAATGCTCTTTGTGGTACTCAGGTTATATCGGATCTGTTTCCTTTTTAAATACCGTGCTACAAGTCGTCGAGAAATTACGGTCTGTCAATCCTGATCTTATATATGGTAACCATTTCTCAGCTTATATTATTTGTATGGTTGTTTCTTCTTCAGCAATATTTGTGGCGAATTATGTCAAATTGGCTAATACTTGTTCACTCTCCAGTTTGTGACCCGGTTATGGGTGATGAAGGCAAACTATATGTTCCTCAGGAGTTAATATCTGTCTATCAACAGAAGGTAGCATAGCCTTTCTTCACTTGCTAAGTTTATCTTGTGCGATACTATATGCTCTTAATTACTTAGGCTTTTTAGCATGTCACATAAAAATGCAAGCTTTGACTGTACTCCAGTATTACTTGCAACCATTATAAGAAAATCTGTCCTCTGAACTTATGTGCTACATTTAGCCTGCATCAGTCAGGTACCTTGTTTTCAGATGTTGATCTCATCAACTTATGTTCCCTTTTCCTAATTTGGGTTTGCCGTGAAAATTATGCCATAGGAGTTTGATGCTCATAATGCTTTCCGCATGCCTCATCTATTTACTCATCCCAATTTTTTTTTTCTAATCATATGATCGTTAGGTTGTCCCAGTTGCTTCCATGCTTACACCAAACCAATTTGAAGTTGAACTACTCACAGGATTGAGGTACTCATCTATTTTTTTTAAGGAAATAAGAGCTATTTTGTTTATGGCCATATTTCACATAAGACGTGTCCCAAGTATCAGCCATCCAAATTTGATTGTTAGCACATACTGCTTCTAGATAAATAAAAGCGCATCGCTGCTAGTTTTAATCCGAGAAGCTCAATTTGGCACTAGTATTTACAAACTAGTGCACTTTGGTGATGGCACATGGCTAGTATTTCTCTTTCCCATTTTATTTAGCAATGATGGTAAATCTATAAACATAAGCACATATTTGGACATGGTAGTTTCATACGCGATGATAAAATGCTTGTTTTATTCCTGATGTGTACTTACAGAATTACCTCCGAACAAGATGGCTTGAAAGCTTGCAATATCCTCCACGGTGCTGGACCACGGAAGGTTTGTCTTCCATATGATCAATTGATAAACCAATAAATATATGAATGTGCTACATAGAATAACTGTTTGATCCTTTGGTCAACTATCTTTGTCCATGTTTCTATGTTTGAAAGAAGGATACTAGTACAATTACTACTGTAAGGATGGATGTGTTTGATTGCTATCATCTTTCAGGTGATAATAACTAGTGCACTTATTGAAGATAAGCTGCTCCTCATCGGAAGTTACAAAAAAACAGAGGTAACTTTTGACAAATTTATACGTCTACTAATATCTATCTACGTGCTACCAGTATACTAGTTACAAATTTACAAAATCATTTAGGAGAAACTTAAAGACGAAAGACCATTCGATCTTAACTAGACACACTCACAAGACAATGACAAGATTACAGCATTACACAAGCATATTATGGAGCAAATGGCACTTTCATGGCTATACGGACAAAAACTTATATGCATATAGTTGAGCTTCTTATTGTAGTTCTGTACGCTCTTATGCTACTTTGGTGCTCTACTGGGAGGTTTTGGCTGGCTATGAGCCACTGACCAATCCAATAAGATGTCTTCGGTACAATAATGTGGACTAGTTGTTATTTAGGAAAGGTACACCTACTCATAATTACGCCTACTCTAGATGTACCTCAGTGTTACTTTATTGTCACATTAACATTGCATAACTTAGATAGAAGTAACAGTCAGGATTTACAAGTGACATGTTACGCTTTTTTCTGGGTGCCAGAATAGGTAATTTGCCACATTTAGCAGACGAATGTAAAATGCAATATTACATTCTTGCGTTAGCTTGAGTTTGAACGAATATATACAACATTAAATAAATAAATTCTTTGGAAACTTAGCACTAAAGTTGGCCAAACTACTCTTGTCTCTTGCCAAATACAGCCAGATTTTAACTTCTTAACCCTGATTGTGCAAAGGGACCTGCTCCAATCTGTTATCATTGTTTAGTGTCTTACTGGTCAGAGGGCTGATCTCAAAGACTTCTATTGTGTCTTATTTTCAGGAGAACCGCCGAAACAATTTAAGATTGAGATACCCCAGATACCTGCATATTTCACGGTATGTGCAACTAATAATGGCGGAACCTTATAGCTTTGCTCATGTAGGGTCTTCCTATGATAGTTTGTTTAATCATATCGAATGGTGATCCTACATCATATCCAACAAGCGTCCCACATCAAACAGTATCAATCTTAGGAGAAACAAATGTCTTGTTTTCTGGCACAGTGTTTACTGGTACCATAAGCAACTTCATTTAGGGGCAGGCTGTATTTATACATGATACATCTGGAACTTAAATGGACTTAGCTGTGAAGCGAAAAGCAATATTCAGACATTACTCGTATTCGGAAGTGGATCATAGAAAAGCGTGTTTTTTATGTGTGCGTGCTTGTGTAACTGTATATATCTTTTCATGGTGAGAGGAGAAAATTAGAGAAACAGAGTGAGAAAAATGTTTTTGTTTCCCTTTAACAATACCCTTCTGCACAGAGCGTGTTTGTAGCATTTTGCTAGCAGTCAATACTCCATTCAAATATTTCAGTTACTGTATAATTATTCTGCTACCCCAAAATGTTCTGCAGGGCACGGGAGATTTAACAACTGCTCTTCTACTAGGATGGAGCAATGTATGTCCCGTAGAAAGTTTGTTGCTACTGTTCTTGTGGAATTGTCTTATCATGGTTATTAATATGTTTCTAACACATTGTTGCTTTGCACGCGATGTTTACAGAAATACCCTGATAACCTCGAGATGGCAGCAGAACTGGCAGTGTCCAGTCTACAGGTATCTCTGTCATGCACTCATGCCATCTGGCTGCTATTCAACACCATCTAACTTTTATGTCTTAAATGAGCTTAGCAGCAGTATTGTATTACCGATTCTGAGAGCTAGGACATGAATTTAAATTGATAGGTCGGGCACAGTTCTTGGTGCCTAGTAAACTGACCATCTGTCTCTGGCAACTATCAGACAAGACCTCATGCTAATGTTTTCTACACCTTGTTTCTAAAATCCTTCAAGCCACCAATATATGTTAGTTGACCCCACCTTTAAGAAACAACTATTGCCTTCAACAAACATGCTTGTCTCTAGCTCCTAACCCCCCTACATATGTGGGAACAATGGAATTTCTTGTTTAAGACATAGGTTTCTTCTCTACTTGAATTCTCTGCACGTTATCAAAGAGATGATGTTGGGCCCTCTAATACATGGATGTTTGTATCATTGTATCACCTAAAGGATGGTATCGTTAGATATGTTGTTGGAGATGTTCTAAGCTCAGTACATGCTCTTGCAGAAGTTAAAGTGTACTCCTAGATGACAAGTCAGCTTAGGACCCATTCTGTTTGTTAGGGCTGCATTACTTTGTGACACTGACTGTACATATAGGAGTATAAAGCTGTTCGATGTGTACGTAGCATACATTACTTCAGTATCTTCAACATGTGCGGAAACTTCTGCAGGCACTCCTAAAAAGAACTGTGGAAGACTATAAACGGGCAGGATTTGATCCATCAACCAGCAGCCTAGAGATACGGCTGATTCAAAGCCAGGAGGAAATCCGAAACCCACAGGTTACATGCAACGCCGTGAAGTATAGCTAATCACATAGCAATCGTGACGAGCACCGCAGCAAAGTTGGGACAGGCAAACTGTTATAGATCAAGGATGAATGGTACTTGAACAAATGCCAGTCTCCTCGAAGCGTGCCAGGATCTTCAGTAGTGTCTGCCCCGACGACTGTCACAGGCGGAAGATTCGACATGGTTTCTTGACTTCACTTCCGGGAAAAGCCAATTGTAGCTCTCTGTAGTTCCAAACCAGCAAAGGATCCAAATTAGGAAAACAACAATACAGTGTGATGCCTTTTTTATATATAATTTGTCAAAATGCTATTGTACAAACCACAGTATTACAGCAGTCCTGTTGGTGTTACAGTGAATAAACAGCAGTCCTGATGTTCTGTAATTTTTTTTTTCGTTGACATTTATGTGTTATGTACCTTATTGTTTACTGAAGGAGTGATTCAGGTTTCAATCAAGATTGCAGAATTAGTCTGCAGTTCCAGTGGCCCCTTGTTTGGTTTCTTTGTTTTTAAACGGAAAACCCAGCCTCTGCATCAAGGGGATGCACACAGCTTATTTATTAAAAGAGCATCCAGTAGCAGAAATTATTCCATCGTATTACAACTCAACGTGCCTACAAAAATGAGCCACCAAAAAATACTGAAAAAAGGAGTCTATACATATTGTATTCTTCTAGTATACAACCACCCACCCTGCCTGAAGATAGCCCGCACGACCGCCATTATTCGTACGCATCCTGTATCCAAGCGTCCATGCAGCCCTTCTGGGGAGAGCAGCGACCACAAGTGGATCAGTGGCTCTGTGCATAACCTGCAAAAAATGACCAGCTTCCATCTTGTTAAAAATAACATCATTCCAGCAATTCCAAATTGCCCAAAGAAAAGCACATACACCAATACGTATAGTAGCTTTAGTCTTTCTATCCACTCCATTTAACCAACTCCCAAACAGATTGTTAATCGATAACGGTGGATTAATACTAAAAGTAAAATGGATCAAGCGCCAAATCTTTTTTGCAAATTCACAAGAAATAAATAAATGTTCAATAGTCTCTTAATTACCACAGAAAACACATTTGGAACAACCCGTCCATCTCCTTTTAGCCAGATTATCTTTTGTCAATAATTCCTTACGATAAAGGAACCACATGAATATTTTGATCTTAAGTGGCACTTTCATTTTCCATATATATCTACGCAGAAATCTAGTACCTTCATCATTAAATCCTCATAATAGGACTTCACCGCGAAAACACCAGACATTGTCAATTTCCACTTAAAAGAATCTGGGTTATTAGAATCGGATATGCTCATTAAGCGTTCAACTAAATGCAACCATGCGTCCCATTTATCTCCAGTCAACGCTCTCCGAAACGCTAGGTTAGGATGATCATTCCACAATACATGTGAGGCAAGAACATTTCTATGTCGTACCATATTATAAAGAGACGGATACTAGACAGCTAACGTAGTGTCCCCTAACCAAATGTCCTCCAAAAAATGCACGGTCTGATCATCTCCCAACGTGTACTGTACCCGTTCGAAGAAGTCCCCTTTGACCCGCATCAACCCTTTCGAAAAGGGTGAGTCAGTGGGTTTCGCTTCCACCTGTTGTAGTGGTATATCCCTAATATGCTTATTATGAAGTATCTCATGCCACACCCCATCTTTGGTAAGGAGTTTATAAAGTCAGTTGCTAAGTAGACGCTTATTTTTTATCTCTAGAACCTCGATCCCCAGACCACGTTGATCCTTAGGTAGACAAATAATATTCCACCTAGTTAACCGATACTTTTTCTTCTTCTGATCGCTTTGCCAAAAAAGCGAGATCTAAAGAAATCCAATTTTTTCCGTACCATAATAGGTATCTCAAAAAATGAGAGGAAGACCATAGGCAAACTAGAGAGAATCGAATTAATAAGAACCAACCTATCCCCATATGAGAGTAATTTACCGATCCAAGTACTTAGCTTCTTTTCAAAACGATCCTCAATCGGAAGTCATTCTTTATTCAGAAGTTTTCTATAATGAATCGGGATACCCAAGTACTTAAATGGTAATTGTCCCACATCACACCCAAAAATGTGACGGTACTCATCCTGCGCCTCAACCGCTGCCCCAAAGCAAAAAATTCCACTCTTATGAAAGTTGATCTTTAAACCAGATATTTGTTCAAACAGTGAAAGTATTAGTTTCATATTAACCGCTTTATCAAGATCATGTTCAAGGAACATGATTGTGTCATCAGCATATTGGAGAATCGAGACCCCACCCTCAACTAAATGAGGTACTAGATTCCCAACACTACCATCCTCTTTTACCCTTGCAATGAGGATTGCTAACATATCAGCTACGAGGTTAAAAAGAATAGGAGATAACGGGTATCCCTGTCTTAATCCTTTTAATGTTTGAAAATAATGACCAATATCATCATTCACCCTGATACCCATACTCTCTCCTTGAACAAATATCGCCACCCAGTCACACCACTGCGGTGAAAACCCTTTCATTCTAAGCGTTTGTTGCAAGAATGACCAACTAACCTTGTCATAAGCCTTCTCAAAATCAATCTTAAGTAAGACCCGATTCATTTTCTTAGTTTGAAGTTCATGAATTGTTTCGTGTAGGACCACCATCCACTCTAAAATATTTCTACCAGGTAGAAACGCAGACCGAGTGGGTTTTATGATACACTGCGCAATTAAAGTAACTCTATTAGTCCCAACCTTAGTAAAGATTTTAAAACTGACATTAAGAAGACAAATGGGCCTATACTGTTCAATTCTAGCTGCATCCTCCTTCTTAGGCAATAGGGTAATCACCCCAAAGTTCAACTTATAAAGTTGCAACTCCGCAGCATGTAACTCAGCAAACATAGACATCATGTCTAACTTGATCACATCCCAAAACCTCTTATAGAACTCAGCCGGGAACCCATCTGGTCCCGGGGCTTTATTAAGTTCCATTTGAGTTATGGCGTCAAAAACCTCCTCTTCAGAGAAAGGAGCAGGTAAAAGAGTGTTTTCCTCAATGTTTGGGTGAAGGGCGATGATCCCTTTTCCATTGGAAACATAGTAGGCCTTCCTTATTAAGGGTGTACTTTTATCTCCAAGGCCAAGCTTGGAATATCGGTTTGATATCCCGGCCCGAAATATTTACTGGCCTGTTTTGTTGTGCCACCTACACCGAGCGTATTTGAAGCCGGACAGGAGCAGGTCTATGAAAAATTCCTGGCCAAAGCTTTGATTCTGGGAATGATTACATGCGAGAAAAAGACGGACGAAAAAAAATGAACCGAGAGCTGATTCCGGGAATAAACGACTGCTAATTTCTAAGCAGGCACTATTTCTCGCCCGTTGCGAGTCGTACTAGGACTCGACTGCTGTAGACTCCTGCATGGGCCGACCTATGTGGGATGTTTTATTTTTTCGTTTTTCGTTTGTTTTTCTCTTGTTTCTATTTGTTTTTGTTTTTTTCTTTTTCTCAGTATTTTTTAGTATGATTTTTCAAAATCTAAACCATTTTCAAAATTTTGTTCATTTAAAAAACTGTTCAACATTTTGGAAAAACCGTCCATTTCCAAAATTTATTTATTTTCAAAATTTTGTTCACCTTTTTTAAATTGTTCACCATTTTCTAAAAATTGTTCACCATTTTGAAAAAAATGTTCTTTTCATGAGCTATTTAGAATTGGATTATTTTTGAAATTTGAACCATTTTCATAATTTTGTTCATTTCAAAAATTGTTCAACGTTTTTAAAAAACTGTTCATTTTCAAAATTGTGTTCACCTTTTTTTTTAAATTGTTCACCATATTCCAAAAATATAAACATTTTGCATGTTTGAATGTTTGGGAAATATATTTTCGAAAACATTTCTAGAAGTAGGGAAAAAAGGACAAGCCACAATGTGGAAAAAAGGGAAGAAAAAAGCGAAACAAATAGATGTTTACCTTTTATTGGGCCAGCCAAGGAGCAGATCATTGCGGGCGATGCCGATTATCGCATCCGTTTTTGAGTTATATAGTGCAGCAAAACGACCGTAGATCCAACGGTTGCCCTCTATATGACAATTGTCGGTAGTTTATACAGCAGCGTCCTATATAACCACTTTAATTAGTAACTCAAATATACATCACCGAGCCCAAATTTGTAGAGCACGTTGCAAAATAGCGCATCAGATTTTGATTACAGGTAGCTGTTAGAGTAGACTTGCTCTTCCACGGGTAACCGTGGGGACGGTGCATAATCTGATCCACGCGCATCCCCTCTCCTAATTACCTGCCTCCTAATTACCTACCAAATGCACATGCACATATGACAACATGCATGTGGGGCCATGCGCATGCAACCTTTTACTCCCTGCTTGCTCTCCTTTTGTTTCCTTAATTTTCTTCTTCGCATTATTCTGTTTCCTTTTTGTTGAAATACATTATGCTTTCTTAAACGTGCCAATATTTTTTGAAAGCATGAAAATAGGAAATTACCAAAAAAGTAACTTACCCAAAATGGAAAATTAATGTCGGAATTTTGACCTTTCCCATGGTCACCCGTTAACTAGCATTGCCCGTTAGAGTAGACCGTTTGGTTCCCCTGTATGATAGTTATTTTAGGGCATGCCATTTTTAAGGCAGTAGTTAGATATGTTCTTATGGGAATAGATGATACGGCCGGCCACAATTGAAGTGATGACGTGTCACGAGGCGCTAAGTTTGGCAAAGGATCTTTGGCTCCATATTTTACATATTTTTTCGGACTGCAGAGTTGTAACACTCGGGGGATTTCCCCCCAATTAGATTTAGTTTTTTTTTTTTTTTGCATTGCATTGCATCATGCCTCATATGCATTGCACCTTGTTTTCAAACCAATTTAAACATTCAAATATGTTCCAATGTTCCAAAAACATGTCACAAACAGAAACAATTCAATTGTTTCAGTAAACTTGAATTTCAATTATTAAAACTTGGACAGTTTGAAATAATTCATTAATTGGAAACATAAGTGCATTCAAATTTTAAATTCAAACAAACACATAAATTTGAATTCTTGAAAAAAAAACTTGTGCAATTGGGCTTTTGAGTTGTTAAAACATTATAATTTACTTGCATGTTCAAGAACCATAAAAATCCCTTCTATTTCTCTCTCTTATTCATCTTCTACAAACAAAAAGAATAAAAAAAATTGAAACAAAAATCAACTTGGGTTGGGGAGGCAGGCTTGAAGCCCACCTACAACCCAACCCCAAGTCCACACGGCCCACCCACGGCCTGGCCTGCTCGGCCTCTCCTTTCTCCCCCCCCGACGCTGACGTCTTCAACCTCCACGGTGGAAAGCGAGCACGAGGAGAGCGTGGCCGGCACCACCACCACCTGCCCCCTCTCCTATACCTACCCCGAGGCAGCCCCCCTCGAACCCTAGCCTCTCCCTTCTCCTTCCTCCCTCGGCGCCGCTGTTTTCCCCTCCCTTTCTCTTCTTCCTCTGACCCAAATCTTTCTCTGAATTTTTTTTGTCTGAACCGGAGCATCTCCCCATGGCCGAATTGGAGGTGGGGGTGGGGTTGCTGCGGTCGTCGCCAGGCCACGCCGTTTCCGGGAATGGAAACCCCCTGGTTCCCTCTCCGTTTTTGCCGAAGGCGCCGAGGCCGGAGAGCGGCCGTGGCGATGGCGTCGTCGAGGTTATTCCGGCGATAACTAGGGCTGCTCTTCCCCTACCGGTGACCCCCAAGGCGAGCCTCGCCCTCGGGCCCCTCCTTCCCCCTCCCTCTTGCTCTGTGGCTTGCCTTCGAGCAGCCAAAATTCGCACGTCGCCCGCTGTGGTCGTGGCCGGCCTCGTCTGTCCGTCCGCCGTCGTTCTCGTTCTGCCCCCACCCCGTCCTGTTCTCTGAATCTCAAAGTTCAGTTAACCGCGCCGTAGAACCTCAAAAAGGGGCCGAAGCCCAGATCTAACACCAACCGCAGCCTAGCCCAGTGGTTCCGCTCCGTCCGCGTGCAGCCGCAGGGCGCGGGTTCGAATCCCCTTTGAGGCAAGCCTCCACCCCTTTTTTTCGATTTTAATCGCGCGGGGTCTGGCCCACCTGTCGGTGACGCTGGACGCCACCGTGGCCACCCGCACCTCGTTGGCGCCCGCGTGGCACGGGGGCCCGCAGACCAGCCTCTACCGCTAGCTGTGCCGCCGGTGAGAAACGTCTCAGATCCCGATCTGGATCTGAAATTTTCGCACCGAGGCCCCTGCCCTTCTATGTTTCGCACCAGAGCCCTTCCACATTCTGTTTCCATCACAAGCAGGTCCCTGCAAATTCCAGAAACACCCCTAAACTTCTTTTGGCCCTATCTTCCAAACCACAACTCCAAATCCAGCAAACAAAATATGTTTTCCATCCCATTTTTCATGAACTTTGCAAATATCAACTTTGTTTTCTGTTTTAAATAAGTTAAATTGCTGAAAAAAAACTAATTATTTATTTAATGCATTTAAAATTGCTAATTTGATAACTTGCTCATTTTAATTCGAAATCCAACAAATAAAATATGTTTTCATACCAGAAAAATGCACTTAATATGTTCATGCCATCCATGCTCATGTTTGCATATTGTTTCTTGCATCCTTAGTTGTCTTATGCATGTTCACTTGATATCAACATATGGTATGTGCTGGGGCATTTAATATAATTGTTACCCTATTCCATTTAACATGGTTTAGCTCACCTATTTGATGTTATCCATGCTAATCAATATTTAAATTGATGACTAGATAAATAACTTGAACCAATCCTTATTGTCCGGACTCCGGTTCCGATTAAATTGCCTAAGTTGTTTCCCCGTTGCATCTTGCCATGTCATGCATATAAAATAGGATCATGCTGGATCTTTTGCCGTAAAAGTAATTGTTGCATCCGGTGTTTGTTCTAGTTCGTTGCTTCTTCGCGGATAGAACGTTGAGATGATGTGAGCAACGACAAGTTCTGCTACCTCTACTTGCTGGAGTCCAGGCAAGTATACTCACTCGCTACCTATGTTGCCTTTCCTCACTTGTTACCGATTCTTTCCGTTGTTTTATGCTAGCCTAGTATTTTCGATGCTTGTGTTCCGATTCCATCACATGTTTACCCTGCTGCCACGATATTGCCTTACCTCCACACCTATAACCCTGTTGTTGGTTGGCCTGTGTCGTACTAGCATGCTTAGGTTTGTTTGCGCTCTAGTCCTGTTGTCCTTTGTGCTATCACCTGTTTAGTTGATAGTTGGGCTTGTCTTAATCAACAACATGTTAATGTTTTGGGTAATAATAATTTGATGATAAGGCACCGGCAGGAGGCCCGGCATGGTTTTGAGGCCTGCTAGTGTCGACCTTAATTAGGAAAAGGGTCTTGTCCTCCGATCCATGATGAGCGCGCTAACCGCATGTGGGAAGCGAGTATGGGCGCCCCCCGCAACTTTGATTCGATTCGCATCTCGTCCAAATCGCCTCATTTAGTTCGGGTTTTCCATTTGCCGCATGCATATGCAGGTGCGAACCCTTGGCGCCAGGGTGGAACTTTTGTAGTCGGCATTTAGGGAGACACGTTCTTAGAGTGCTATGAGGGTCCCCTTTTCTTCGTGGGGCTTGATTAGCCGTGCGCTCAATTGCACGGGGTTCTTTGGGCTTGATGCGAAGAAGAGTTGGGTTGTGTTGAGTGCCTCGCTTGGTGGAAGGGCCTTTCCATCTGGCGGGTCATTCTTACGTGTACGGCCAAATTGGTGCATCCCTGCAGGGTTAATCTTCTCGAGAAGCCGTGTTGTCCGCGGTTATGGATGACTTGGTGAAAGTGCTGGCTAACAAGTACTCAGACAAATTACACTTAACGATGATAACTTGACTAGTAATATAGATTACCTCCACCATAAAAATGAATGTCACCTTAATCAACAGTGTGAGTTTCCTTGGGTTGCTTCCTTAGTAGGGGGTAACACTGGATGGGTATTGTTTGGTGAGTAATTATAGTTGGTTTTGTCGCGCTATCTTATCCCTTTCTTTTAGCCGGATGTTGTAGCACGTCTCTGTAGTTAGTTAGTGCAGCCCGCTGCCGCTTCTTTGCAATAATCCCTTCCTTTCCGTTGTACCCAAAGTATTTGTATCTTGTGATGATTGGTTACGCTGGTATCTTGTGAGTATGGTTTATCCACTTGCCAGTACTTAATAGTACTGACCCACGAATCCATTTCGTGGCTGCATATTCCACATTGCAGTCAACAGGTTTGAAGTCTGACGACGTTAGCTTGGGAATCCCACCGGCTTGGCCTGGGCAGGGATTGGACGCCATCGGTTATCTTCAGCACTCTTAGTCCAATTTGTATCTTGTCCGTAGTCGGACGCTATGTTGTTTCTTCCGCTGTTATTTGGATCTTTGTATTGTATCAGTTGTATTCTTGACTCATTTGAGTCGTCTTGTATATACCTCCTCTGTTGTTGTTGTGGATTATTCGTGAACTGTTGTAATGTTATCACAAGTGGCAACCTGGAATCGGTTATTATGTGGATTTTGGCGGAAATGCTGAAATCTGCATAGTGTCCGATCCCGGGGCGTCACAAGAGTTATGATTGATAATATCAAAAGAGGCACACCGGAAAGGTATGTATCGATTGTTACTGAGATTTTCCGCGGACGAGCTACCGTGTTCTCAAAGTGTTCTTGCGTTCACGAGTCAAGGAAGAATAATTTTGAAGCCTATTTTTTAAAGAAATGGAGGTCTACCCCAACCTCTGCATCAAAATGATGCACACAACCGGTTTTTATTAAAAGATATAAAAGAAATCACCATGTCTTACAAGTAGATAAGCAAACAATTAGACCTGAATCCACCAAACAAAGCTCACTACCAATACTGATAAAGGGGGTGGATAATCACAGAGCCGATACTCTGAGAACCCACCAACGCGCCTCATCCAAAAACCGAAGGCCTCTCCATGCCACCCGATAGCGTACAAGGGGCATAATCGGTCCAGCACACCGTAGCGCGTACCGATATATACGCTCGGAAAGTAGCTGCCGCCGTCTTCCGCTCACCCGTCTTCAGGACAGCGATCAAAGCATCCACCATGTCAGACCTGCCGTCGATACCACCATGGCACCAGACAACACCAACTCCCTGCGCGCGTCCAACATCCCGCATACAACACCGAGACCCCACAACACCAAGCTGTCGAGAACCACTGTCGTGAATGCAGTAGAAGAAACAAAGCTTCCTCTCTAGGACCCTCCGGCCACTGCTCCAAAACGATGCCCTCAAGAGTGAGAGCGGCATCGGCGGCGTCACCATCATCCAATCCGGGAATCCCAGATTTAAGGTTTCCCCCGGAGCGGGCCGAAGCAAGGTAGCTTGTCGACGTTGTCGTTGCCGCGTAGACCATCGAAGAACCTGCATCCACCACCTTACTCATCCTCTGGTCTCTTTGACCGGCGCACTCCTCCAAGAATGATGCCCCCAAGGAGGTAACGACGTAGAAGCGTCGCCATCATCCGATAGACGGATCAAGGGTTTCCCCCGGAGTTGACTGGAATAACCGCGGGGCTTCCTCGATGATGCCTTCAGGAAGGGGACGACACTCAAGATGTCGCCATCACCGGCTCCGAGTAAGATCCGAGACAAGGTTTTCACCTGGAAACCATCAGGCTCCATCCACGTCGAAGGCGCCAGATCGACCACCATGAGGATCCGCCAACCGCCTATAGTCTTGCTAGACTTGCATCTTCTTTGAGAGTTGGGCATATCCCATGATATTGACAATGTAGCTATGAATATTTTGAATGATCCTAAGAAGTTTCCCTCAGAAAAAAAGGAGCTACAACGTTCCCCTAAGAAAATTGCAACCTCTTTCTCAACTCGATGCAAGGTAGGTACGTGAGATTGCACTCTCCTTAATCTACTTCACCTACTCTCTTCTAATCAACGTAACAATTGTTCAATTCAAAGTAAACTCTGCACGAAAAAGGATGTGCACGGATGGTCTAGTTGAGTTTCAACTATCGTCAATAGTTAACTTCTATTTTTGTGTCCATGTTTAAATTTTTTCAGACAAAATTCATGAAATTGATCGCACACAGTCTAACGGTTGAGATTTTTTTTTTCAGCAGTAGGTTCACCTCGCCATTTTACATAACTCTCATGTAGTCAATTTTATTTCGATGGTATAGACGAATATATTATGTACAATACATGTATACGCGTTCATGGTATGCTGGCTACTCAATCCGTTCATGACGTGTGGGTTAGTGAACATGTTTATGATTATTGCGTGTTTGTGTGTATCGCCTAACCTCTTCAACCTCTATGTGGTTTGCGCTCCTCACTGAGCAACCACTGCAAACTCCACGAGTGTCGGCATGAAAAGCTGGTTACTAAACATGTTCATGGTATGCTTGCATGTCACACATAACCCTTTCAACCTCTCTATGGTTTGCGCTCCACCGCCGCCGCAAACTCCGTCGATGTTGTCTTTGTTGTGCTAGTTACCGATGTGTGATTGTGTGTCTGACCTAACCTATCCATCCTCTCTAAGTGCCGCCGTTTGCAACCGCAAACTACACCGTCTCGCCTGCTGCAACAGTCAACACCGAAGAAAGCGACCAGGAAACATGAAAATCACAGCAGAGAGGCCCTAGGCTCTGACGAGCAGGAAGCAACCCCATCATACCTTGCTGGCCCGATCGATCTCGCCTCCGCCCACCGTCCTCTTGTCCGATAAGCTTGCGTTCTCGCTCCCGTGTTCGTCCATGGTGCTAGGGTGCACGTGAGGTGCACGTAGAGGAAGGGCACCACATGCGCCGACACGAGAAGTGATACTTCGGATGTGATGTCGCGGGGAGCCGAAGATGAGTTGCGAACGCGTGATGAGCCTCGAAGGAATTGTTGAGGATGAGGGGCAACATGCCGAAGGTGCATCCGGCGCCGTTGACGGTAGGGATTGGATGGGACGGTGTTGAGGAGGAGTTCGTCTAGAAGTCATCGCGGTCGCCATCGTCATTGATCCACAATGGCGAGAGAGGAAGATGGATCCAAAACCGCCTCTGAAATATCTCGTGTGCCCGACAATTTTGCGAGAGGCTACAAGTTTCTTTCCACCCGTCGGCACCAAATCGGGCGAGCGGAAAGAGGGGAGAGACGCAACCCCGGGCATTGGACGTACGTTGAACTTCCATTTAATAGTGTTTTTAGTGTATCCCATTTAATAGTGAAGATGCAGTTTTCGTTCGTCCGGGTCAAAACAAAAAACTGGGTACCAAAGCGGAGCTCCAAACAAACCGATCTATACCAAAGCGGGCTGCAAAGAGATGATGCTTTGATACAAAACCGAACCGCCATCCATCAAACACACCAAACCGACGTTGCACGGTCGGTGTCCGGAAAAGAAACGAAACCGACGTTGCATTGTATATAACCCAACCCAAATCGAAATAAGATCCGATGCCTAGCTAGCAGATCACATATTCATCCGGCCGAACCGATCTGTGTATACGTGATCTATGCGGGGCTCGCTGCACGTATGATGATGACCGGGGCAAGCAATCAGTCGCGCCGAGTATGGCTCCAGCTTGGCGGGGCTCGCTGCGCGCCTCTCCGACGAGAAACTTGATCTCGCCGATGTCACGCTGCCGGCGCCCGGGGACACCGGTGGATCTCGCGACGAGCTTAAGGACGCTATCTGACACCGGCAGGCTGAAT